>JAAGNO010009984.1:26005-42350 GCA_033439905.1 Ceryle rudis | reverse complement strand
TTTTAACTTTACTCAGAGATTTTACATAATGATGCTATTACAGAGCAAACCTCTAACCATGCCACTTAAAACATACATATACAATTATCTAGGCCTATATCAAATGCATATCTTTAGAAGGCTTGTGGGTTTTCTCATATCTAAGTGAGAAGGAACTGACATGGAATTTCATTGTTAAGAATAACTAGTGGGAATTTGATGGAGGTAGGAGGGAGGTCAGTCCTTATTCTTTTTCTCAGGTGTGCTCCAGGGGAAGCTGACACTGGAACTCTTGTCTTGTACTTGTTAACTCATGTCTTCTGATGGCTTGCTACTTATGATATAACACACTGGTTTAGTCAACCAGAATCATAATGAGAAGCAGAAGATGACCTCTATAATTAACAGAAAGCATTGCCTCCAAGACAGAAAACACAATCAGGTCAGTGACTTTCAGATTACCAAACTGCAAAATAAAAGGATATTGAAAAAAATCGCTAGAAAATATTTCAAATTGGAGTATGAAGTTGCAAACAGCAGCATAGAAAGGATGACATATAGAGAAAAACCCAACACAAGAAATTTAAAGAACATCTGCAGCTTGTCGTCCTGCTTTTCTATGCCAATATTTTGGCCTTTACCACTCGCAAACACATCCCTTCAGTCTCAGATTAATTTTACTGTTCTCTTGCTCCGTCTCTCTTCCTCCTTCCCTGTGGTATCTTATATGCAGTGTACCAAAGATGAAAAGATAATGTGCCTTACTATATTTCCTTGCATCTCAGGAACTAAGACAAATATAAATTTCCATCAGAAGTATTGCTATAAATCCCACTTCTATAGAGTTCCCAAATATTATTGTGAAATATTTGTTCTCATAGTGAGTCTCAGTCTTAGACAGAAAACAGCAAATAACATTTAATACTGCAGACAACATGAATCCTATTTTTTTTTCCATTCATTACTAAGAAATATAAAAATAAATATATAAATAGCCTGTCTCAAACAGAATGAGAAGTCTTGCAGGGAGAGAAAGAAATGGGAATAGAGCCTAGTCATGCACTGATGAATCAGAAGCAGCAAAGTACCTGTGACATCACAAAAATATTACTGTTGTCTTATAAGTACAGATCTAGTTGAATGGAATTTTGAGAATATAAATTTCTTTTTTTAATTTATAAAGAAAAATGCAAATGTTCTCACATGAAAACAAAGGCAAGTTTTGTTATATATCCTCATAATTTTCTTATGACAGTTGGTAAAATTTTCTATTTTAGGTGCTAAAAAGACATCAAGAGCACAGAGAAGTAACTAAGGGGCTTAAGCTTTAATAAACCAATGCTTTCCTTTTACAAGTAAGAGAAACTATCAAAAGTTGCAGCAAAATTCTCCATGAATGCAGGACACAATCACAAGTAACTCGGCAGAGGCAAAATCTCAAAAAAATACAGAGGTTTGCGTGCTAACATTTTGATGTAAATTATACTTCCATAGCAGTTTCCAAGATAAGCATTTTATATCAAATTTGTACAATGGATTTGTGAATGTCCATCTGTTAAAAAAAAATAAAATCATAAATTGATATTTTAAAATGTTGGAGGTGGTGTGAGGGTATGAAATAAAACATGGTCCACACATTGAAAAAATAATAGCAATGCATTTCTTACATAGTACTGTAGAGTTATGGGGAGAGGGCTGAGAATGTGTTTTTAGGTGGGTTTTTTTCCCTCCCACAACTAGAGCAATCAATCTGTTCACATAGTCTCTCTTCATTACAATACTGTCTCTTTTTCCACTTTTTTTTTTTTTCCATAAATAAAGCCTCAAATCACAGATTGATAAGAATTGGGATTAAAAAAGATAAATAAAAATATACAAGCTCTTTCATCCATCCCTAAATGGATCTTTAGTTCTGATCCTAGGAAATTTCAGTAAGAACTTTATCATACAGTTGATTTCAAGTATTTAAAATTCACTAATGATGATATAGCAAAAACACAGACTTCAAAATGTTGACAATTTATAAAAGAAACCTTGAGTTATTTTCCTTCGCCTTAAAGAAATAAAACATGGTCCACACATTGAAAAAATAATAGCAATGCATTTCTTACATAGTACTGTAGAGTTATGGGGAGAGGGCTGAGAATGTGTTTTTAGGTGGGTTTTTTTCCCTCCCACAACTAGAGCAATCAATCTGTTCACATAGTCTCTCTTCATTACAATACTGTCTCTTTTTCCACTTTTTTTTTTTTTCCATAAATAAAGCCTCAAATCACAGATTGATAAGAATTGGGATTAAAAAAGATAAATAAAAATATACAAGCTCTTTCATCCATCCCTAAATGGATCTTTAGTTCTGATCCTAGGAAATTTCAGTAAGAACTTTATCATACAGTTGATTTCAAGTATTTAAAATTCACTAATGATGATATAGCAAAAACACAGACTTCAAAATGTTGACAATTTATAAAAGAAACCTTGAGTTATTTTCCTTCGCCTTAAAGAAATTTAAGGTCCAGACACCCTATTTTGTCATGATTTCCTATAAAATTATAGAAATACAAATGATATATAAAAATAAGAGATTCTACTATAAGTATTTTGGCCTGAATAAACACGAAGAAAGTGCTCTGGGATTATATAAATAGGTACATAGGCATTTTTATGTCATTTTCCTGATCTCGAGTTGTTTGCAGACCCCCTGCACCCAGAATCATATATGGAAACATAGACAACTTTATGGACTCAAGTAGCACATCAAAAAACAGATGAGCAATGTGTTTATGCCACATTAACTTTTTAAAAGCAAATAGTGGCCATTCTGAACAGATGTTCTAATCCAGGTATGATGAACAACACACATTTGCAGTCAAAGAAACCAATCTTGTTAATAAGCAAGTTTAGAAGGAAGGCTAGCATGATAAAAAAGGAAATCTAATGCGAATGACAAATGAGGAACTAGACTTCATAATGCCACTAAGTAACTGCAGCTTCTACCTGCAGTTTATGTTAAAGTACCAAAGAAAGCTGGGAAGTACCAAGACTGCTTGTACTACTAAATTTTTCTTTCACCTAATAATTTATTAACTATAAACTCAATCATACATGCACATGTAATAGTTTAAAACATTTGCAGCAATTAACAATTTTACACTCTTAACCAATATAATGCAGACTGTGTTTTCATAGAGAAAAGGAAGGCCTTACCATATTCCAGACTTTCTCTCAGTTACATATAGTTTTCACATAGAAGCATCCTTGAATGAAAAAATGTACTAACAAGGTTCCAAGAAAGTACCACTGCAGTCTCAATTCTTTCCTTAGCACATGAGGAAATAGAGCAGATGAGCCCTATTCCTCTGATAAAACAATATCCTTCCCTCTCTTTTGGCTCACCCAGGCAGACATTCCACTGAAAATCATTCATGACACCGAGGGTTGCCAGAGACAGTGATTTTTGTGCATTTTTTTCTGAGTCACAGCTCCCTGGAGATTACGTATGCCTCTGAAAACCAAAGCCTTAGGTGAAAACCAGAAATGCTTCAGAAGTAAACTGAGGGTTCTGTCATAAAAACATCAGAAAATCTCCATCTTGAAACTCTTGCCTCGGTGCCAAGATGACTTAAACTGATCTGAATAAATTGAAACAAGTGGATGTAGCAGACAGGAGCAGTAATTATTTGCCCTTTCAAAAACGGAGGCTCAAAAATAGGTCTGTTCTTACCTACTACCAGTGCTCGACAAGCAGCTTTAATGTTTTCATCAAGTACTTGTCTTCCATCTCTCCTTCCCCCATTCCCTGCATCTCCTTATTGAATTTGGAAAATCCATGTGGGTCCCAAACAGATGATGGTCTTCATGCTCTTATCTACTGGTACACACAGAAGTTTATAAGAACAATTCTCTCATGGTAAGGATAAAGCAGCCATATTTTCAAGTATCATGCCACTGACCCACGTGAAGAAAATTTCAGTCCCATTGGTACACCGACTGCTCTGTTGGAGTAACCCAACCTTCTGCAACAGTCTTGAAGACTTTTCTGGCAAGTCTAATTAACGTCTAAATTCTGATTTGCTGATGTCAACTGGCAGGTGCTGAAATGTTTCCAGGACAGGATAAAGAAACTTCAATGTATCCCATAAAGAGTTTTCATGTTGCAGACTGCGTAAAAGGGGTCTCTAGTTGAAACATGTGCTTGTTTAAAGAAGAAATCACACTAAAGTTGTTAAGGACAAAATCTTTGAATCCTAGCTTGAAGATCATCTGAAGTTTATCAAACCTGACCTTAACTAAGGCTGTGTTTATATGGTAAAATTAAAAAGTTGTTCCAAGTTCTTCACAGTGAAACAATCACCACTGCATCGTGAATGAGGAAATCGTCTGTTTAAAACTATGGTTACTCAGCTTCCTTGAAACTTCTTGACATGGATACAGTAGACCTACATATCTGTCCTCCTGATTACTAGCAGCTTACATAAAAACAAAACAAAACAAAACAATCTGTCAAAAATATTGCAAAATAAAGACATAGATATACTAGGAATTTGGGGACTTAAATTGTATTGTTTTACTCATTCTGTGTTTAGTATTAAATCCTGTTGTTACTGCTTTTGACTAATGTCATTTTAGATAATGCTCCATGTCTTGGACACTCACATAGGACTGCTTGCTGCAGATGACAGAGGAGCTATAGCACAGCTGCTCCCTTTTGAGGCAAGCAGCTTGGGACCAAGCCAGTTACCCTAGAGTATCTAGACTGTTACTCATACTGAACTTTAGCTATTTCAATAGCTTTTGGTCCCAGAAAAGTTTTAGATTACCAAATCTGAAAACATTTACCCCACATCATTTGTTAATGCTGAATCTTTAACATTTTTTCCAAACCAGAAGGCATGCCTTAGGACTTGTTCAAGTTCAGCTGAATGCCATTTGCTAATTATGCATCCTAGAAGGTTTATCTGCTTCACTCCAAATTCACATTTCCTCTCTCCAACTTGCTGTATACATGTCCAAACAGCATGTAGTTACTCCATTCATTTTTATCTGTATTGGAAACCATCATACCACATGCACGGCCAAGAAAGCCAGGCAAGCCTGTCACCACCTGAAAGTCTTTTTTGAAAGTGTTTTGGCTTTAAAGACATGCTGAGTTGAAGCCAGATGAAAGTGTCATCCAAACAAGGTAATAAACATAGATAACACACATTCTGTACCAAAAGGGAGTTGCCAAAAAGCCTCCTGTAACCGGAGCTGCAGATCAGTCTCTCCTGACAAAACTCCTTGTCTCCTACAAATGCAACTCATACAGATGGCACAAAGATCCATAGAAGCAAATACCAAGAGTAAAATGTTTACGTAACATTTTTTGAAATAACCCAGCATTCTCTGTTCGATTGGATTTTTTTTTTTTTCCCTCCCCCTCTTCCAAAGATAAAAGAAGAAGCAAGAAGAGACAGGACTTACAGAGGAAACCTTCATGCCTCACCAGGAAAATCTCTTTCTCATGTTTTATTTTACTGACATCCAGATTTTTCTGCTACATGCCTTACATTCTATGACATTTTCAATAAGGATAACTTAACAATCTTTTACATTCCAAACAAAATGGGGACAAATGCTGTATTAACATTCTCTCCTTCATCTCCTGCATTGTGAATCTTAACACTGACTCTAAATTATGGCATTTGGTTTCATCTTCCACAAGTTTTCCATTCTTCTACCTTATTAATTCTTTCCTCTCTCATTTAATATTTCTACACTTTGCTTGGGGGGTAGGTTTGATCTGACTGCTCCTTTCACATTAGTATTTTTACTTGCTACTGAATGTGTATAAACACATCAGTGGCACAGAGGTAATTGTAAATCAAGTCACTTCTTTGATCCTTACATTTGCTATAGCTTTTGTTACTGCAGTACCTAGTTCTAATTGAAACTGCTGATAAATGTGAGCCTCTTACGCCAACAGCTATCCTCTATTTAGCTTTTCTTTCAACACCCAGTATTTGCAATGCTCAGCAAAGCTGAACTGCAGCAATAAAGCCTCAGCTGTTTCTCCCTGTTCCTAAGATCTATGAAATCCACTCCAGATTTCTTCTATATATTCATCTACATAAGCAACTGTATACATGCAGATCTACATATAAAATATTTTGTCTGCCTATGACTGGCTATTAAGCCTTGCTTTCACTGAGATTTTTTTTCTTTGTTTCTTTTTTTTTTTTCCCTCCTAGTGAAGGACAAGGAACATGCTTTAAGGCTTCCATTTTCTGAAGTTCTTTTATAACTTCCTGGAACCTCAACCCAAATGGACAGTGAAGAATCACTCCCAGGTTACACAGCTTTCAAACACCTAAAAAGAAACTGTAAGGACATATCTATGTAGTTCCTCTGAGTGAAGTGGTGAGCAGAAGTCTATAATTAAGTGCAATTTGAAGATCTGGAAGTAATTACTTTCACATTGAGGCTTTAAGGAAATAATGTTCTTGGTTTTGTGTAAGACAGACAGGATAGCCCAAACATACATTCCCATCCCCAACATGCTGGGATCTTTGTGGATGTTTACATGCATACACAGAGAGAAATGATACACAGGAGGGCAACTCTGCTCTATAAATCTAGTGGTTTCTTTTTTGAATGCTCTCTGAGTAATTCAGTCTGAGAATGCATGAGAGAATTAGTTTATTGAAGGGGTTTCCGTTTGCTTGGGACTTTTTTTTGTTCTTTGAGGACTGCAGAACAGATAGCAGCACCATGCAATAGAGTTGACCATTGTTGTAGTAAAAAGGAGCATTCAGAGCCAAATGGGTGTTTAGTTAACACTTAGACCCTTGCACCAACACATTGACCTTGCAATATAAAAAGACTAAACCAGACAAATATTTTAAAACATTTTGGTTTACGAGTTTCGGCACAGAAATAACCATCCTTCATAAAGTCAACATCTGAGTGAGTCACTATTCCCACACTGCTTTCAAATACACTGGAATATTGCACTTCATACTGCTTTGTTTTTAATGCTTCATTCTGCTCACAAGTCCAGCGATGGAAGTTGCTTGGAACCATGTAATGATTATTACAGTTGCCTCTATTCTTTCATTTCTCATCATTCTCCTATTTGTTTGTTACAGTCAATTGTCACACATTGCTTCAAATTAAATTGTAAGCAATTTGGGGAAGTACCACGGCAGATATTCACAGAGTGCATTAGCATAAGGAAACTAAATCCTCTATGCTTCCCCTGTTGACAGTGAAAAAACAGGAATGGTTTCAATTGCCTTCCCACTTCACAACCAACACCAAGCTTCACTAGAGCTGAAACCTGTCCTTACACTGGCAAAAGGAGAAGCCTGTGGAGACTAACTATTGCAGACTGAAGTTTGCTAAAATCCTGGGAGAGGGGAGCTAGAAGCCACAGTTTTTACCTATGTAAATAAGAAAATAAACATACATAAGGATAGCCATAGGGGGCAGATAAAAAACCAAAAATTCCACAACCAAAAACCAACCAAAAAAGAACAAACAAACAAACAAAACCAACCAAAACAAAACAAAAAAAAACCCCAAACATCTAGCTCAGTATGCTGCCTCTCATGACAAACTAGAGAGATTAGCTGGGGAAGTAAACAAAACAAGCATGAGGAAATAATTTCAAGTATTCCCTAAGCTTACAACAGAGAGAATTGTTCAACTGAAGGTGGCATCTCTGTATTTAAGGCCTTTGAAGGATTTTCTCATCACAGAATTTTCCCATTTATTTCTCATATTTTTCACATTTACAACTTTAGCTTCAGAGCATCCTGTAGCAGAGTGTTCTCTGTACTCTTTGCTTCCATCCTTTACATGAAGGGCCAACTTCTCTCATGTGGCTAAGCATACCATGTACCAGTTTCATGTAACACTCTATTCCCATTTCCATTCCTCTTATGTTTTTACAGTTCTATGTATATGAATATGAATAAATATGAATTTACAGGTACTGCATGTTTACTTCCAAAACCATGAGTCAATCTATGTTTCAGGAAGACAGCATTACAGTAGGTTTTTTGCCTATGCAGAATACTCTAAGAAACTAGACACTGAGATACAAGAAAAATTGAAGAGAGCTAAGAGTTTAGAAAACTAAGCCAACAGAGTATTCTTGACCAAGCAGAAATCCAACAGGTGGTAAGCAGTACTTCCCATCATGCATTGTGAAAAAAAAAAAAGATAAGCAAAATCAGAAGCATAACATTCTTATTACCACCATGGAAAGAAAAACAGTACTTTAAATTTAAACTTAAGGCATTTTTCTGATAATGCAGCTCCTTCCAAGATGTTATTTATGACAGTCAAAATCACTTTGATCTGATGATATTGAATGGAATATTTTATGACACTGGATAGAAAATTCAGCAAACAGGTGTCTAGGAATAAAAGTAAACAATCATCTCTTAAGTAAAGAGCACCAGCAGTTTTTCATTCCTCAACATTCCCTGAAATCTGTCAGTTTGGTATTTGACACTTAAAAAGTTGTTCTAAAACACTTACCAACTGCTTTGGAAAACAACACTTACTGCCTTCATTACCAGGCAGAGGAGCCTAAGCTGCATGACAAACAAGTGTAAATAAACCAACACAAATATAAATTACTAATTTTGGTATTACTACAGAATATTATCATGTTTAGTGGTAGAGAGGAACAGCACTGAGGCACTGAAATATCCCTAAAACTGCACCATCCTGAAACTAGAAGAAAGAAAAAAGTCCAAACTGTTGTCAATATTTTCTGCTGTTACTGTAAGACAAAAGAACTGTAACAAAGACTCTAGAGAGTGATAGAAAATTATGATCTGCAAGAATGAAGCAGGTGTCCTAAAAGAAAAAAATTAAAAGTAGTCATTAGCACTTTTTACCTTGTCTAGTTATTTATAGCAGTAACTGTCAGATCAAGAAGGTAGGTTTATACTCTTTTTTTACTGAAACAAATGAGCAAATAGAAGAGTGGATAAGGTGCCATTATGATCCTGCAAGCACTGAACATATGCCCAACATTAGCATGCCAGTGATACTATCAAAACCTGTGAGACTACTATCATGCTTTAAATTACAGAGGGAAAAGAGCTATCTTCAATATCAGTCTTAGCCTCTAAAACATTTCTTCCTTTATACAAAACTCAATTTCCTAATTGTTAGAAGACAACTGTTAGGAAAAGTGAAAAAGTTCATTTTGTTTTTTCAAACAGCAGCATCACTGAAGTGTCAAGGCTGTACCAAGGGAGCTGACATGGAACCAAGCATAAAATAAAATGGGGGAGAAAAAAAAAAAAAAGGAACTTGGAGAGGCAAAGAAAAATAAAGTCAGCTTAAAGGGAATTCACAGACCAGGAGAAATATCTCATGACAAAGTGCCCGAGGAGGAAGTTGAGAGACTTAAAGAAATGCTGATGTTTTCGAGACAGAAGTAGGAAGAAGAAAAGATTGAAAGTTGTGGATCTGAATCCCTGAAGGGAACATTAAACTAAAAAAGTCTATTCAAGCACATTAAGGCAGAGCCTATTTGTACATTCTGCAGCTAAAGCAAATATTCAGAACTAAGGAAGATTACTACGATTTAAAATGTTGTAAAGACAATCTCATAATGCCTTGTCAAGTTAGACAAGAAAAGACAAGACTGAGAAAATGAGGATTTTACTGTTCAAGATTTTAAGCTAATGTACTAATCACACCAACTCCCCCTCCAATTCCTTCCTCTTCAGCAGAGCAACTGGCTAAGTGATAGAATGAGGCAAGTTTCCCAAAGGGTCACACTTTTACCTGAAGGAACATTTCATTTACTGTATGTTTTATGTTAGGTACAAGTAGCTTTATGTTACAAGGATCCTCTATGGTTTCTGTGATGAAAGACCCCAAGATTACCTGGTATTTCTCCCCCTCACTTCCAAATACTTATCTAAGAATAGTCAGACATATACGTACATGAACTCCTGCCATACAGTGCACAAAAAAGAAGCAATCTTGAGGCAGTGGGAAAGAAAGACAAAAAAACCACACCACCATGTCTATGAGTACCAGTATGAAGCTTGTTCCACAGAAATACAGTACAAAATTATAGATTCATTCCTATCTTCATTCCTCAGCCCACAATGAAGTCGAGTAGACACGGCATGCCCATCTGCACTGGAGTCAAAAGCAGGATACCCTGGTGATAAGGGTGACAGATGGGGGCCCACTTCTCAACCCTGTTGGTGAAGGGGGAGGCTTAAGTAAATGAACAGTCATCCAGTGGATTAATACCTGGCTGCTGGTGCTGTAGGGAATATATATAATTAAAGCTTTTATATAAAATTTGTTTGTAAAAGTGAGGTAATTGACTAAATAAAGATCTTCTATTCACATAAGAGCATGCCCAAGATATTTTTCCATATACAAATATTTCCATATTCGTTAAAAGCATCTCACTGTTCTAATGAGGTGGTCTGTGTCTGCCAACCTACTGCTCAAGAGATGCATACAATTTAATCATTTGAATAGTTTCCCATGCTGACCTCCTGTCACATAACCTACAGCAGAGCCATGCTCACACTGGCAATTCACCAGTGCAGTGGTCTGAGCAAGTCAGCCAGAAAGGTCAGGCAAGACTGATAACAGAGTCACCCAGAGATCAGTTTCATTCCATCTTTGGTGACCCCTGAAAGCCACTCTCATCATCTCCTTTGCTCAACTCTGATGTGTCCAGTAAGTCCCAAGGCTGTCAGCCATCAATGAAGAATTGGGACAGTAATACATCATGCCCAGTCCCACTGGGAAGGTACACTGAGTGGGAAATTATCTGCTTTTAAAAGCTATCAGTTCTGTTTAATATCTGTATCAATGAGCTGGAGGAGAGGATTGAGTGTGTGCTCTGTAAGCTGTCAGGCAACACCAAATTAGGTGGAAGCATTCATTTGTTGAAGGGTAGGAAAGCTCTACAGAGGGATCTGGACAGGTTGGATCAATGGGCCAAGGCAAATTATATGAGGTGCAACAAGGCCAAGTTCTGGGTCCTCCACCTGAGTCACAACCACCTCTTGCAACGCTATAGGCTTTGGGAAGAGTGGCTCGAAAGCTGCCTAGCAGAAAGGGACCTAGGGGTGTTGGTCAACAGCTGGCTGAACATGTGCCCAGGTGGCCAAAAGGGCCAACAGAATCCTGGCTTGTATCAGAAATAGTGTGGCCAGCAGGACTAAAGAAGTGATTGTTCCACTGTACTCAGTACTGGTGAGACTACACCTCAAATACTACTTTCAGTTTTGGGCCCCTCACTAGAAGGACATTGAGGTGCTGGAGTATGTCCAAAGAAGGACAATGAAGCAGGTGAAGTATCTAAAGAACAAGTCTTATGAGGAGTAGCTGAGGGAAATGGGGTTATTTAGTCTGGAGAAAAGGAGATTCAAAGGGAGACTTTATTTTTCTCTACAACTACTTGAAAGGAGGTTGTAGTGGGTAAGGGGTGGGCGGTCTTCTTCCAAGTGACAAAAATAATAGGGCAAGAAAAAACCACCTCAAGCTGCACCTGGGGAGGTGCAACTTTTATTCAAATCTTTCCATCAAACACAGGGAAAAAAAACAAAACAAAACAAAACCCATGAACAAGGAAAACTTTCTGCATATACGAAATACCGTTATTACAGGCCTTATTTCTTGCTACTTCTGCAATGACTAGAATGGCACGGCAAACAGGATCCTCTTTTTTTGTGATTAATTTGTTTTAACAACACTTGTTTGATAGTGCATTTATAGAACATTTGCCCTGTTATTGCTTTCCCATTCCTCTACCATTTCTATATCGATTGTCTAGTAGCACTGTAACAAGTTGTTGTTTGTTTACATATGTATGCTTTTAGCAAGCATGCTTAAAACCAAAAGGCCCAAATCCTTCTGATGTTAATACATACTTGCATGTTTTGTTTCTAAAACTCAGTCCCAGCATCCAGAAAACAGAGAGCTCTCGCAGCACTGACAAAGACTAACACATTTTTCCAAATGGACATCTATCCCAAGTTAAATATTCTACTTTCTGATATTTGTTTTCAATATTAATGCAGAAGAAAAACTCTGCATGTAGCAGAGAGAAGTCATAACAACACAGACCCAGATATGCGAATGAAAGTTTTGTATGAACACACATTTCCGACAGGGGCCCAAGATTCTGCGGATGTGGGGAGAAACATTAATGTTTTAACTTCTTGTCAATTCAGATATATCATCGGCCAAACAGAATTCTTTCCCAGATAGCTTCTTATATAGATTAGTTTTTTCAGGTTTTGTTGGTTTTCTTTCACTGACGCATTGTTACACGGATTCCAGTTTAGAACAAGAATGCTATGAAAAAAAATAATAATATGAAACTAATACTTCCTTCCCTTCTTTCCAGAGAATAAAGCATTATACACAGAGAATGTTTAAAATTACACAAGTTAAAATTGAAATGCAAGAAAGCTTACACATGGGCCTTCTGAACATGATTAGATTTCAACTCTCCTATTTCCTTTAAGTGTTTTGGCTCACACATCTGGCTGATCCATTAAGTATCAGTTCTGTTCCATAACTGGATAGTCACAACCCTTGGGAAGAACAAAAAAAGTCTTGCTTTATGGAAAAAAAAAAAAAAAAAAGTCCTGATACTGATAACATTTCCCTTGTGAATAGTGTGTTACCAGAAGTAACAAAAAAAAACCCAACTCGTACCCCAGGGAGTGCAGAAAAAATAGCTACCATCAAAATAATAGTAGTCCCAGTGAAAAATTTGGGCTGCCATGAGCTTGCTGTAGCCCTACCCTTTCCTCCTCACCTGAGGAGCCACTTCAGGTTTACAGATTTTCTAACATGCTTGACATATTGCTCCTTTTTTGAGCTGCATCTTGAATTTCTTATACATAATGTATTTCACAGATGTTCATAATATTTTCTTCGTTCTTTTTATTATCCCTGAAACCAGTTTTAATTCAGATCCCCAAGAAGCATTCTTTTAATGATGAGTAGTAACTCCTAGAGAACTGCTTGTAGCCCAGGTATCTTTACTATCATCCCATACCATTAGTCCCACATGCTGCATTTTTATTCTAGCATCACAGAGAGCTTATTCTACACTGGGTAACTGCTTATTGCTAGTATTTTCTAGGAACATAGTTTGTATTCCACAAGAGATGTTACCCAACACAATTATATCTAGCTAAACAAAAGTTAAACAAAAGAAGGTAATAGTCACCTGGTCATCAGAGAAGTGATGCCACAACTAAAACTAAAAAGACCCTGCATACAGGCCAAGACAAGACCCGAGACCCACATTCTTAGCTCACCTTAGAGCCTGTGACTTTCTAGTATCGACAACACTACCCCATTCACTAGATGATGAGGTTCACTGTATACATTTATGTTAGCTTAAAAGAAAAGCTTTAAGTTTTTTATCTTGTTCATCATTATGTTAGCATATGTTATGTCTATGTTAGCATAGAACAGCAGATCTAACTACAAATATTACTACTGGAAATTAATCACAAAGAAATAAAAAGGCTGATTGAAAAATTGCCCACTTGGAATATCTCATGTTTCCTAGCGTTCTTGAGAAACAGCAACCCCAAATAAGTTATCAGTGTAGCAGAGCATTAGCAAAATAAATGCGTAGACATGAGAACTAAAAAAAACCTTGCAGCACGCCCTTCTTCCTGTCTCCTGTAGAGAGCCCTCTGTCCTAGACTGAGATCCCCAGAAAGACCAACAGATAAATAAAACAAATGTTTACTGTTCTCCTTTCAGAACTGTTTATCATTATTAAGAATAAAGCCAATGTTAGGTCTATTTAAAAGATCTTTTACCAAATAGAACAAAGACTTCGCAAGGTCAAGAATTCTTTAGAAAGAAAGTTTAACACTGGTATTGTTCCAAATACAATTAATACTTGCAGAGTGCTCTCAAAGATAGATTTTGAAACAGCAGTTTTGCATTGAACAAATTAAGCTGAAGAACTTAAAATTGCAACTATATTAAACTTTATACTGTTTTGTCTTAAAATTTTACTTGTAGCCATCATTTCCTTCAGAACAGTGTATTTTGCATGGCCAGCAATTAACATGCACATTCTCCTTTATAGATACACTGTAACAGCTCAAAGCACTCAGAAATTTAGTTGCCTGGACATTAAAAATACACTCTAATATGGATCTAGGGATTCCTTTTCCAGAAACAGCTAACCATTTGCCATTTGATCAATAGCTTTATGAGTACCACGGCGTGTGAACATAAAGCTGCTTTGAGCTGTCTGGGGGCCTCATGCACTCTTCCAGGTCAGGTGGCCTATACTAGAGGCTCACTATAGTGTCATCCTTACCTGTCTTGTCTTTGATCCTCACCCATAAGCTCTCAGCTCCTCATCCATCCCCAGGCAGAGCTCCATGCATTCCAGCAGTTGTCTCACACACAAGGAAACTCGCCCTCCTCATCTTACCAGCCTACCTTTTCTAAAGGCCCTGTACCCCATGTCATGTCTCCATGATTGCAACAAGCTTGTGGCCCCACAATGGCACACAGATTTTTAACTCACCCTGCTTATTCCCATGCAGCATGCAATAGTGTACAAGCACTCCAGAGAGGTACCCCAGCACCCCAATTTCCAGAAAGTGTTTCGGGGACTTCTCCATGATGATGCTTGGTAAACACTCTCTTGCTTACATGCAATGTCAGAGGTGACCTTACTTAAGCTCTATTTTCTTGAATTTGAGATCCCTTTCTGGCACATCACTCCAGGCACTTGTTAACACTGTCCAAAACAGTCTCACAGGGCTGCTGGTAACTCTCTCTCTTCCTCATCATCTCTATTTAAATTGTCATTTAGAAAATTCTAATAAGAGTTTAAATATACTTCTTAAAAAAAAAAATTGCAGCTATATCAGAGTCTAAATGGGAGTCAAAACTTTTCTTGACCCAATTTTATACCAATGTCATACTCCTGATTTTAGGGAGGCAGTGCAGTCTCACATGTGCAAGAAGTCCACTGTCATACGTAGCCTGTCACATCTACTTAGAATAAGTCGAGTTTCTAGATTTTAGTCAAAGTAAAACCTAGAGCCTTTTCATTGACATGACTGAGTGCAGACTGCAGTTACACGTCCCCATTTTGCATCTCACCAACCTACAGAATCTTCTCTGCTTCCTTGTTTCAGTAGCAGTTTCAATACTTCCTCTTAGGATTGTTTTTCAATTCCCTTTGCTGACAATACAAGGCTTTGCTTCCTACTTTTCAGAAAATATTTTCCCAAGGAAACTATGCCATAAACAAGGGAGCAGGAATTACTAAGTATCAGTGTGACGATCCGGTATTTGGAATACGTGGCAATTTTTTATGATCTTGCCAGGACAAAATAAAGATAACACGATATCAGGTGCACAAGTAGGCACTGGGGCTGGTGGGTGGTCTTACGAGAGATCTGGCAGAACCCCCTTGCTTTCTAACGCTCCTCACCGCAGTGGGAGGCTGGGTGTAGGTGGTTTCTGCCTTCCCTCCCCTGGTGTAAGCCGCACAGCAGCTGCACCCCTCTGCTGTCCGGCAGAGCCTGTGGAAAGGTTTAAAGGTGATCGCGAATGGTGAAATTAAGGCGCAAATAAGGTCAGATGTCACATGCACAACAACCTTTTATTAGGGTAACACAACAAAGTCCCTAGAGCAGATAGGACAGAGAAGAAAACAGAGATGGAAAAGAAAGGAGAAAACAGAAATACAAAGGACAGCAAGCGATAGGAGAGTTACCACCACAGTCCAGCGATGTCAGTGGTGGGGAAGTGCTTCTTCTTTGCACCCATAGTGTCCCAGACTTTTATACAGTTCTTGCCCACTGCACCCCTGCTTTCCTCCCCGTACAGGTGAGAAAATCCTTCTATCTTCTCCATGCTCCTCCAAGATAGGAGCCGGAGGGGAGATGGTGCTGGGGCTATGCCCTGCAGATAGTCTATGTTTGGCTAATTAATGAGATCAGCCATTGCAAAAGAGGAGGTTAAGACAACCACGGGATTAGTTTATTGCAGTGGAGGTTCAGTTCTAGGAGGCAGCTTGAGACTGGCACTCTTTATCTTTTCCTGCTCAGTCGGTGGTTTTCATGAGATATCAAGGCCTGATTATCAGTGGATATTCTGCTCCCAGGGCCAGCTGTAGAACTCCTTTGTTTCCAATCTCAGGATGTCCCACACTAAACTCCCCCATTCTCAGATGCACATTGTGGAGGGGGAGTAAAACAGTTTGGTGGGTTACCGAGACATCTCTTTAGTCCATCAGCAAATCCTGTTTAACTCTTAGATGTCTCAAGACAGACAACAGATAGCCTGAGTGCCTAAGTACATCACTTATCTCTTGGATTGT
>JAAGNO010009984.1:0-12402 GCA_033439905.1 Ceryle rudis | reverse complement strand
AACCAAACCAAACCAAAAAAAAAAAAAAAAAAACAAAAACAAACAAACAAACAAACAAACAAAACAAAACAAAAACCCAAACCACCACATGCTGTCTTGGAGTTCTACTTTACCTGCTACTGTTAAAAAGTAGGAAAATGCAGAAATTGTACCATGGATGTTTTTTATCAGTACAAAGGAACAATTCAGTACAAAGAACTCATAAATAGAAAGGGAGATAATAGGTCATCTTTTGCCATATCAGAATTGCAGAAGTAAATAAATATGAACAAATCAATAAATGTTGGGGGTGTGTGTAAAGGCAGTTAGTCCAATGTTTTCGTAGTGATCCCTTTTCCTTGCTACTTCAAACATAAAAGATTCAATTTTAAGAACTTTGAAAGACTTGCAGTTTGGTTGGCAAGAGGACAGCGCTCAAACCCACCTCATGCAAGTGCCTCCTTAGATACAAAAATATGCTGCAATTGCTGGCAAAGCATTTTCACTTTGTCTGTGTGTGGGTAGTGGCATGTGTGCTCCATAACTTCCTCAAAATTTCAGCAAAAAATCATGCACTTGATCTTAGATCATGTCAGTTGTATCACCAGCAGCCATCAGTCCCATTAAAATCATATGGCAAACTATAGTGCTTCTTTCCTGTAATTATATTAACGTGAAGAAAATGTAAAAATTCCTAATTCATTATTATGAATCCACAATGGTTTAGACAATTATCCTGCTTGGGGAATCAGGTGAGTAGCCTCAGTAATACCACTGAGCTGCTGCACGAAGTCAGAGCAGCAAGGGCATTCTTCTGTTTTCTTCTCTTGTAGGGATAGGACACTGGGAGTAACTATGTCAATATGTATCACCTGTGATTGACACGTTTCTCAGTATACCGCGATTCATGGTGTAGCTCAGAGTTGCATCATGAAGTCACGATCATTCATCTCAGCAGTTAAAACTAACACTGAAACACTTTTCAGAAAAATTACAGTATTTACAAAGCAGGAAAGCAGTATAAGTGCTGGTTTTACCTACCAATATGTGAAGTATACAATAGAACAGTGGTGAGTGTCTGTGTTTCTGAGTTTAGAGGTCAGGTTTCTATAGCTTGTGCTTAATGCTGTGCTCAACAAAATTAAAAAACCACAACAACAACAAACACAGCAAACCACAATAAACCAGCAATTAGTCAAAGACGGTTATCACATCTGCCTAGTTATGTGATAAGGATTACGAGCAAAGGCAAACTAAGATCTCTGTGTTCTTCTAACAGCAGTCAGAAAACACCTGTAGGAGCCACAATTCCCACCCACATAGGGACCAGGGTAGAAATCAACCAGGAAAATTGTTGAATGTGTTAATTGCGGCACTTGTTGTCCAAATCTTTTAGAAGTTCTCTTAAATAAATACTTATTTGGACAGAGGGTTATGCCATCACTTTTCTTGGAGCTGAAAGAGCTGTATCTAAATCCTTAACTTGAGGTAACTGTGAGCAAACAGGTCTTTGGGGTATAATCTCTGAGCAGTTTAAATCACTGAAGTGCTACAAATTCAAAGGAAAAATAAAATGAAAAAATGTCTATTTTGGAATTATACTCTCACGTAAGAGCAAGAAGTCAAACCACAGTGCAGCATCATAACCCTCATCCTAAACAGGAATATTGAACTGGGAATACAGGAGTTGTCACCAGCTATAATAGGTCACTTCATTTATACTGCTATCACATGTCCTAGTTACTTAGGCCATTAATTACTTAATGTTAGTAAAAGACTTACTTTACAGTAAAGTATTATTTTACTTTTAGGAAGATACATTTGCTGACTTTTTTTATGACCGTGCAGATGAACAGAAAGTCTAATGAGCTTTTCCGTAAGATCTTGTGACACTGCAAAGTGAATTCATGTCAAGGCTAGTCTTTCATACTGTAAATTATGTACAATACCTGAATTATCTATAAAATACGTATCAGGACAAAATATAAAATATGCAGAAAACTGATAACAGCACATCATGATGAATGCATTATGTATATTTACTTCGCTGGGTTTGTGGGTTGTACTCAAGACTATGATAAAGATTGTTTTATATCATTCTTCACTAAGTGCACATTTTACTTGGCCCCTGAGCTTATCACAGAATTGCTCAGGTTGGAAAAGACCTTCAAGATCATCGAGTCCAACCTCAACCTAACCCTACTACCCTAACTCTAACAACCCACTGCTAAACCACGTCCCCAAGCACCACATCCAAATGATTTTTAAACACATTCAGGGATGGTGACTCAACCACTTCCCTGGGGAGCCTGTTCCAATGCTTAACAACCCTTTCTGTAAAGAAGTTTTTCCTGATATCCAACCTAAACCTACCCTGGTGCAACATGAGGCCATTTCCCGTTCTGTCACCAGTGAGAAGAGACCAACCCTGCTCTCCCTACAACCTCCTTTCACGTATTTGTAGAGAGCAATAAGGTCTCCCCTCATCCTCCTCTTCCCCAGACTAAACAGCCCCATCTGTTTATAAATTTTTTATGTAAATACTTAATTAGAATATCATACGTGAAAAGCAGTTTGGCAATACGCTTTAAAATATGCTAATTGTAAGAGCATTGTTAGGTGTGGAAGGGAAAAAAACCCCTTGCGGTAAACTCAGATGCATTACCATTTTACTCCAAAAAAAATGTAATTGATTTTCTAGAAGACATAATGCTGCTGCTTTTCACTGTAAATTTTTAGGATCACACACCCTCCTAAAGAATTACTTCTCAGAAACCAACACTAATGTTTTAATGTTATGATCGCCTTTGAGCTTTCCAACACCAGGCAAAGACTTCTGCATTTCTAAATTTCTTTCCAAAGCCAGGTACCTTAGTTTCTAAGACCCATTTTAGAGGTGATTTTTTTTTCCAGTAGGAACTTTCCAGCAAAAGCTTTGTGCTGACTTAAGAGCTTCAATGACAACATCAAAAAGCCATTTTGGGGTCAAAAATTTTCAGTAGAGAGCTTTGTACCTCATCATAATAATTTCTTAGGTGTACTTATTTGCTGCTTTGAATTATCTCTATAAGCATTCCATAAATCAAATGCCACACACTTCTCAGATATTCCAAATTATCACAGGATGTAATTTGATTAACTTATTTCTCTGAGTTACAAAATAATCTAAAGCTCTAGGAAAGTCAACCCCAAATATCAATAAATTTACATAAAGAAAACCAGTGTGTCTCATATTTATGCTATTAAGAAAGAAGTGTGCTCACCTAAAGGCAGGAGAAAGTGGATAAACTAAGAGGTATCTCACTTGACCTCAGTATTTCAGAAAGTTAAATTATTTACTTTTGATTGTAAATGTATCACACAAACATTTCTCACTGTTAGTATAGTCCCTGTTCACTCATTTTAAGAGACAGGCAGGCAGACAAGATAAAAAAAGTAATTTTGTAGTTTGTTTAATGATTAAACTAAAATTCACTTAAGTAGCAAGGCAAAGATTTGAGAGACCCCCATTCTCTGATAAAAATGTTGGTTTAGATAAGAGCACTTTTTACACCCAGAATCAATTCAGATATGCAGGTAAACTATGTCCCTGTCAAATTAATTGGGACAGAAATAGTACCACATTTGCCTCTTAGATAATACAACCCAAAATTACCATCTCATTTACTCCACTTTTTTCTTAGCTATGTATGAAGAAACATTACTACTATCTTAAACAATAACAGACTAAAGAAAAGTGCAGCACAGCTGCGATTAAACAGGGAAAGACTGAAACTTGAGTTTATGTTTGTCTGAGGGGTTTTGTTGCATAGGGTCTAACAACTGGGTTATGACCTCTAAGTAATAAATATTACTTCAGGAAAAATAGCATTTCAGAGTTAAAAACATTAGTACATATCAAACAATTGGGACTTCCATCCCTACAAATTGCATTCTTAAAGTCACTTTTGAGACCATATTCCAGACTTCAGGTGGGATTCTCCAGTCCATCATAGGTCATGTTTACTTTGCATCACTAAAGCTATAAACTGAAAGCAGCTCAGCATTGCCTGACACAACCTATCAGACTCCTCTCACCCTTTAATCCCAAATTTAAAGATGGCCTGTTGATAGTGGGAATGGGGTGGGTGGGCAGGAGTTGAGCACATCCAAGGAAAGGTAAGAAAGCAAAAGGTGATGGTGGCATAAAACTAAACTATGTCTAATAATCTGCTGAGAAAAGTGAGACTCAGTTCATAAACTTAAAGGTACAAGTCCACTTTTAAACAAAGAGAGCTAACCTGAGTACAGCTGTGGTAATCTAATCCCACTTTTTTTTTATTCCTTTATAAAAAGCTTTTGAAAAATTAGGTTTGATAGTTTGGCGATGTCCACAAAGAATTTTACACCAATATTTGGGAAGAAGCAGGCCTGTTTTAAACACCTCGAAAAGGAAACTTTTTCACTAAACTGCTCTTTCCTTTTCTTTGTAAGGACACACACACACACAAAAAAAAAATAAATCATAAAAGCAGAGAAAAATCTGACAGAATAGCGTTAACTCATGATGGAGATTTTATCTGCTCATGGAAAATTAAGTTCCTCCATCAGTACTCACTCATGTACATTTTCAGTTACAATAAATAATAGCTAATAATATGCCATCCATTTTGAAAATAAACCACAAATCAATTGCAGCTGATAAATTTAAAAATCCACTCTTCTGACAGCTGCTCTAATGAGAAGGCAATTTTGTTTAAGTTTTATGAGTTAAGAAAGAGTCAAACTTCAAGACAAATTTAAAAAAATCATCCTCTGACCAAGTTTCTAATTCCAGTAAGTGCATAGATAAAGGAATCAAGGAGAAAGTACAAAAAATTCAAAAGTTTTAGCGATTAACTTGTATTGCAAACAATAATGTCTCAACTTGGGGAATTTTTACATTATTTAATTTGCTCCCAATTAACACATGGTTCTAATCACAGAGAAAAAAAAAAAAAAAGATCACATAAGCAATAAAACACTGAAGCAAACACCTTTTCTCCCCTTGTCCAAGGTCAGCTTACACCATCAAACCACTCTGCCCACCCCATCTTTCTCCAGCCCCTCCACCTAACTCCAGCTGAGGGTGCCTGGCACAACAGTCATGTACAACCGTAGTAAAATCCAACTAAACTTGGTAATTTCCCTTCTTTTTTTCAGGCCTCTAAGTAGCTTTCCTAACAGGGAAACGTAGCTTTAACTGTTACCATTGAAAAACAACAACAGAACCTTTATTCTTTCAGCCACACTTAAATCTATAGTTACCATTTTCCTGTGCCAATGAAGTGAGCTGAATGAAGGGTTGGGGGAAGACTCATGTACACAGCAACTTTCTGGACTGCAGCCATACTATAAAAATTTTACAACTGAAAGGAAAAGACATCTCAGTATTTTGCTACTTTATCCTATAGTTGCTAACAATCGCAATGCCTCAAGTCTTGATAGTTTGGACCTAAATCTAACTTATTTTCTTATTCTTGTTATACCATATACAGCAAATGCAGAGTATATGATATACAATGATTTAAAATATATATATAAGAAAGCCTTCCCGACACCTCTGCACATATTGGGACAATTCTTAGAAGCCCTTATCCATAGCTATTTCACCACAGACATACCAGTAAAATCATCTCTTTCTGGCATAGTTGAAACAGTTCTAGTGATTCCAGCATTCAAAGGAAAAGTGATATTTTTAGTGAGATAATAGAATGTATAAAAATATGCATGTATTCTTATGGACTTATAGCAGTTTGGTGAAAATTTTGCTATGTAGGTAGATAACAGTAAAAAATTAAAAATCAGTGTTGCACATTCTTAAAGAGTAATATCATCTAAGAAATGAGCTGATACTATCAGAAAGAGTCAAGGTTTTAAAAGTGTCAATTTTAAGAAACAGTTCATCTGTTTGGATAGCTCCAAGGACTCAAAGAGGAGCCCAAATCCTGTTTCTCAATAACAAGTAAAGAATGAGCAGAGTAATATACTCAGTATGGAGTCTGAAACTCAAGGTTTCTGATCTACGTTTTTTAAGACCTACAGTACTACTTAGCACACCATGATTTAAATTAAAATACAATCCATATTAAAGGATTATTATCCCACTGCTCCTGGCATAGATTCTTAACAGACACTTCTTTACAGACTCCCAGATTCAGTGAGGATAAGAGAACAATGTGATAAATACTATACTCAATTCAGCTGCAGTGTCATCTCTTATATCTCCAGCTTTTTTAATACGACCGTAGAGAAATAATTTTGAACTCACCATGTGATACTAGTGGTACCCTAAACCTACATGTCCCACAATGGTCCCTAACTGTATGCAAAATGACAAATGTAAACCACAAATAGACTGGCAAGGGCAATAACAGCTCCTTGTGAAAACATGCTACCTTGAGAACAAGGAAAATGTCAGACACAACCCTAGGACCTGAACTGTGAAAGTGCAGTACATGTTTCTTTTTCTTCCAGCATCTCTCTGAAACTTTTATAGAAAAAGACCCAACAAAATCATAGACTTGTCCATAAACATGACAGGGAAAGTGGTGCCCTAGTGCTACTTCTTGAGGATAGAACAGGGAGGGAGCAGTGAGAATCAAATACAGAGTGCTGCCAAGAGAGAAGCAGAGCTGCCGGGTGGCAGGGCTCTGAAAAACAGATTTGTAGCTGTACCAGAGCCTTTCACATAGCAGCACATCCCAGGGTACTGCTGCAGATGCTGTCATCACCAGAAACAAAAGAAGAATTCGTGTCCTTTTTCTGCTTACATGGAAGACTGTCAGTAAGATCCACACCTAGGCTTTCCTTTCAGACCTGCTAGCTTCCTGGTATCTGAAAAGCACGAGGGCAGAACAGAACAGCACAAAATGTCTTGGAGACACTGAAGAGACAAAGCAGCATGGGTTATTCTACGGGGAAAGGAGTGAGGAAGGTAACCTGTAGTAGAGTAGACCAATATTTATCTTTTAATAGAGTAACAAGCAGTACCATTCAAAGGTTAATTTTTCTCCTCCAAGGCTATTATTGCCCATGTATCCATACTATTAGAAGAGTTATTAAAAGGGAACAATTAAGATCTAAGGCTCGTTTCCAATTGTTAAACCAAATTCAAGATTACTTTCATATCTGAATATGATTCTATTTATTTGTAAATAAAAATTTTAATTATTTATAGTTTCTGAAATTAAGACATAATTAAGAAAATATATTTGTTTTCTTCTGATAACTGTTGATGATTTTTCCTTTCTTTACTTTTAGGTCTCCTTCTAGAGAATTACCACATTGGAACAAGCAGTTAGATTTTGACAATTAAAAGATGCATTGCCATTTTTTTTTCCAGCAAACTTCTGAGAACAAGAGAGGAACAAGCCCACTAGTCAGCACCAGTATCTCATTTTGACACTATTGCTAGTGACAAATATAGATTTTGGACACAGCTTAATCAGGTAGAAAAGAAGCACCTTTTTCCCTTAAGAAATATTCATTCTTATATGGTGGTCAAAGCAATAAAGGAAGGCTTTTTGTGAAGTTAGACCAACCTTAAAGTTTTTGGACTTCATTGATGATAAAAGGAAAGCAGGAAAGATTAACTTCAGAGGGTTATTAAAAGATCTAAGAAATCCTGCTGGCTAAGCTTCTATAGCACTATTAATAAAGATGCTTTTGTAGGTAAGAGAGAGGAAAAAATAGATTAAAAAGAGCAATGGACAAGGATCTAATGTATCCAATAAAAAAGGTGAAACTTATTCTCTGAATACTAACATATTAAAGGACATTTTGCTAATATTAGCGGTGATTACACTAAATCTGATTTTCTTAGTGTTAGAAAGCGCCTGCTGGTTTATATTTAATTTTGTTCTTAAAGGAATGTTTCGCTTTACCGTCAGATGCACAGTTCATAAAACTCTTTCCCAAGTTTCCGAATTTCTTTACCAGGTCTGGATAAATTTGGTTTGCTAATGTTTTAAGCATACACAAGATAAATCCTAAGCTGTAATTTTCAAATTAATCTAAATGTCAAGGCTCTCTGCTTGTTAGTCTGTGAGTGGAGTATTTTTAGTGTTTTAGGTCTAATTTAACCTCTTCAGATGAGTACCTACAATTTTTAATATTAAAAGGGCGAGTGATCAAAGCCCTATTTTAGTTCTATAGGTTTTGCCTATGTCTTTGTCATCTCCCTTTACTTGAAAGGAATCAGAAAATCAGACTGTCCTGTGCTCTTTGAGCAGATAATTCTTGCCTCTCTGCTCCTTTTCTTGATCTCCTACCAATAAGTTTTGTTAAGCTTTTTTTTTTTTTTTGGTTTGGTTTTTTAAAGGCTAATCACCTTCAGCTTACAAAAAAAAAAAAAAAAAAAAATCACACTTCAGTTGCACGTTTTATTGTGTACCACTACAAAGAAACTGACACAAATATGTTACATCTCTGCAAAGGCTTTTTTTTTCCCCCTGCTCCCTTTGCTTATGACTTGCAAGAAGTCTTCTGCAACAAAGATCTTAAGGGACCTAAATAAGACAGTGCTTAGTAAAAGGTAGAGAATATGACTCAGTGGCAAGTTTCCCCAAACCAGTAAGCACAGCAAAAAAGTAGCTAGAGTGTCAAACACCAAGGCCAAAAGCTACGCACATTTAATCACAAGCTTCAATTTACTGCAGACATCCCACATTTTACTACAAACACACACAGAGACATCCAATTCACCTAAAATTGACCTTTTACTGCAGAAAATGACAGTTTGATTAACTCTGGCTGAATTGGTAAGTGCCTCACTTACCGGCCTACGGCCTGTTGCAGCTCTCATCTCACTCTCTCCACTTTCAGTGGCGACATTTTGTGACAGCAAACTTGGAGGCAAAAGCCTGGGCAGGCCAACGCCTTCCTCGAGAGCAATACCTGCTGCGTGACTGATGTCTGCCACCATCTTAGGGATGGAAAATACAACTGCTGAGTGAAGAGAAAGAATGCCTCCCCCCTCCCAGTTCTGCCAGGGAGCCCATGGTACACCCAATTTGGGGCAGGGGTGCAAAGCCCATTCTTTGGCAACTAGTTATCAAGCATCAGGGCACACTATTACCCCTGTGACAGTCAGGAAGCAGGTCGCTTTCTTCCTCTTGCAAGAGAGCCATCAAGAGCTCAGTACCAAGCCTATTTGAAAACTTTCACAAATCTTTTTATCAAGAGGGTGTAATTTCCCCATGCCGTTGCAGTGATTTAAAGAAAAATAGCAAGTAAAAAAATTACATTCTTACCTATCTGAGTCTTGCCATTCAGCCTCTGTTCAAACAGGGTTCAAAAAGCCACCTCCCAGAGCCAGGTGTGGTTTGGGCCACTCCAGAGAGGCACAGAGACCACAGTACACTCCCTCCCTCAGCAGTCACGTCCCGCAGGCCCAAGATGACCAGCTGGGACAGGGACCGTGGCCACCCCCAGATGCCACAGCAGGCCCCAGCCTGGTCAAGAGGGCAGCCCCTGGGCTGGGCTCAGGCCTAGCACAGCAGGGCTTGGAGCCAGTTAGGGGCTGAAGGGCAGCCCCAGGCAAGGAGAGTCCTCAGCTGCCGCTCTCCTCACAACACCTCTTGTAAAGGAGGGAGGTGACCCTGGACATCAGCTAGCAGAGGGCAGCATGCTTGAAGCCCCAACACCAACCAAACAAGTCATAAAACACTTATTGTTCCCATTAGAAGGGGAAATACCAGTAGCAAAGCCACACATGCCCTTTCCTAATTTTACAGGAGAAATAAGTGCCTTTAGCAAAACACCTCTAATCCCAGCACAAATAACTAAGCTTTTTTTTTTTTTTTTTTTCCATTAAAGAAAACAAATATTTTTATATAACTGCAGATCAGGGAGAAGAAATAAGAGGCATCTGGGATAGAGAAATCTTGCTTTTCTTCTAGAGCTGAAAAAATAATTTTAGTTCAAAGATTTTGTTACAGTGTGCCTGGGAAAAAGACACTAGGGGTTAGTCATCCCCAGAAGTGCTTAATTATTGTTGCTTCTGGTTTCACAAGAGAGTCAGTAATGAACTGTCTGTATTTAGGCCATATGCATGTTCGATACGGTATGGATGCACTGTAAAGACCAGTATCTCTAAACAAAATATGAGATATTTTACACTGAAACATGCCTCTGACTTACCAGAGGACAAGGGAAAAAGCTTTTCTTCTGATGGGAGAGTATATATAATAGTTACATGCAGGAGACATTATTAGGTCTAAAAAGATAAATCTGTTATCTCACAAGAAGTGAATTCACATGTTAAAAAGAAAATAAAATTGTGACTGGCCCAACCCCAGGGTAAGAAGTAAAAAGAAGAATGAGTTTTAGAGAAAAATTTCTCCTCCACTGTCCAAATAAACTTAATCTACATGTCACTGATTATAAAACGTCCACCAAACCAGGTGGCTGTCTAGCAGATGAAGCATGTCACATGGGGTACAGTAAGAGGACCTCACAGATACCCTATTTCATCTCACAGGCTAGATGGAAAGGTAGCATCAACAGGGAGGGAAAGGCAGTGGCACCATCCATTGACCTAAAGTGAACAGGTTACCAAATTCAAATGTAGATCTGGCATTTCCTCCGGGTGGCACAAGAGCGTCCATTGATTCTCTGGCAATTGTCGCATGTTTCTACAGCTCAGTTACAGGGATTCAGTATTTAAAGACACAGCATTAAACCAAAACCAAACCAAACCAAACAAAAACACACACACACACACACACACAAAAAAAAAAAAAAAAAAAAAAAAAAAAAAAACAACAAAAAAACAACAAAAAAACCAAAGAACAACTTTGTCAACACCTTTTACATCTCAACATGCACTATTGTGCATGGAAAACATACTTTGGGACAAGCGATTAATTTTTTTTTATATCAGATTACAGTTCATTGTCACCAATCTTGATAAGCTTTAAATTAAGTTTGACTAAGGGTAACAAATAAGAGCTAATGACAGCTTAATTACAGATGTCTATAAATATTTAACCTTATCTCATTAAGTAAAGGCTTTCCCACATACTTTTGTTCAGCTGGCAACAGTCAGCCAGGAGAAGTAATGCATTTCTTCACCATAAAGCCGGATATATCCCAAAAAAATTAGGAGTTTGTGCAAAGAAAAGTCAAGCTAGACACTGATACAGTTCATAAGCATGAACCTTGCCTCTTTGCATCTAGAAGGATCATGTAGAAACATGACTTGACCTAAAATGCCAAAGGGCTGAGCACCCTTGACTGCTGCTGATGCAGTGTAAATGAAGACCCACAGCATCATACAGAATGAACTCAAGAGGTCACAGCTTGGAACTAAGGGATGATGTGCACTCTGACTTGAAAACTCCTTCAATGGGAAAAAAATATTTAAAAAGGCAATTCACTTTCAAGAGCGTGTTGCTCTTTCAGAGCCTGCTGGGATCTCAGGATCAGGGAAGAGGAAGGAGGAAGCACATAAGGAAGTGGTTCAGCTTTTTAAATAATAATCCAGATCACTAACATCCTGTCTGTCTCCATGACAACTGAGCTGGATTGCTTTTGAATGCAATTGTGGATTGCCAGTTTTTAACCCTCATGAATAAAAGGGCATTGGAGAAGCCCAGCTCTGTAGTTTCAAATCTGGTTTTCAGCAGGCAAGTGATTTAGTATATGCATACTTTCACAAAATATTATTAAACTTATTTTTTATTTACTGTTTGAACCAATAAATGCAGAAGAGGTACTCCCAAAATGCTGAAATAAAACATTTTTCTGTAGAGCCACCAGCACTGGAATGTGAAAATCCCAGTAAACATGGGCTTACTTGTAACTTTTCCAGCGGTTTTTAGAAAGTAATTTTGCAGTCACATAAAAATGCAGCAGTTCCCCAAGAATTAAATCCAATTATACAAGGCACAAACAATATACAAGATATCAGCTGTATGAAGGTCAAACTACATCATACTCTCCTCAATCGAGACACAAGTACATCCAGGCACTGCTCCTCAAGACTGCCCTGTAATGACTAGGCTGAACTCTACAGCACGTGGATCACCCACTACTATACTGAACAAAGATCCACAACATTACATCTCTGCATAGTGCAGGAAGGGAAAGGCAGCCCAAATGAAGCATCCCTTATTATGAAGCTCTCCTTAATAAAAAGAATTCCCACATATTATTAAAAGTGGTGATATTGGATCATGTAACCAATAAAAACCACCACATTTCTATGTTTGTATATGGCAACAGTTGGCAGTAAGTTTTTTTCTAAAGAGATAACATTCCGTTGATTTAATCTCCAGAATCTTTTTCCAAGTCAATGCATGTTTTAGGTCTATGCATTTTTTTTTTTTTTTTAATAAATAACAAAATTTTGGTTTTCTTTTTCTTTCTAAACAGCAGTTATTTTTTTCCTTACCACTTTTT
>JAAGNO010009983.1:0-22166 GCA_033439905.1 Ceryle rudis | reverse complement strand
TCTACCTGACCCCCACCCTGCAGAGATTTGTAACCATTCATCAGCTCCCCTCTCAGGCTTCTCTTCTCCAGGCTAAAGAGCCCCAGGGCTCTCAGCCTTTCCTCAGCAGAGAGATGTTCCAGTCCCTTCCTCAGCATCATAGCCTCTGTTGGACTCTCTCTACTATTTCCCTGTCCCTCTTGAACTGGGGAGACCAGAACTGGACACAGTACTCCAGATGTGGTCTCAGTAGTGGAGAGTAGAGGGGCAGGAGAACCTCCCTCGACCTACTGGACACACTTTTCTTTATGTACCCCAGGAGACCATTGGCCTTTCCGGCCACAAAAGCACATTGCTGTTCCATGGAGAACTTAGATCAGAACTGCAGCAGTAAAAAAATAAAATAAAATCCCCACAAACAAACCCACAACAAAACAGCAGCAGTGGGGGGACATCAGTGCACATCATGCTGAAATGCCTGAAATAACTTCTGGCCAGAAAACACCTGCGCTCTTATTCTGCATCTGACTTCAAGCATCTCTATGACCTCAGGCCCATGATGCTTCTTCCCAGCTCGCAGCACGTGATGTAACAACTCCTTCCGTGCTTTATGTACATGCCTGCAAAAAGGCAGGACTGAAAAGATCTCAAAACTCAGAGGCGCAAGAAGAGACAGCAGAAGTGCAATCAGAAATCTGACAGTACAAGCAGCTTGATGCCCATTCCTTTTGTCTGTGTTTCCAGTGTTTTCTTCCCTCTGCTGTGAATTTATTGGTTTACTTGCAGGTGGGGAATACTGGGGCTTGTAAAAAGTCTAGTTTTAGAATTAATCTCAAAAAAGATAACAGACTAGCATGATAAAGTGAGGCTGGTAAAGAGCCAGACTTAAGAGACAGAAGCACGCTGCTGTTTTACTAAGGTGCTGTGAGAATTAATAAACCAGATAATTTTGTAAAGCAAATTATACAGTAAATGTGTAAATTGTCTAATACATAGAGAGGGAAAAAAAAATCCACAGTATTCCCTTGAAATACTTCTAATGCCTTCGACTGCCAATAGAAAACATAAATGACATCCACTACAACTCACTAAGAAGTCTCACACTGGGAAGCACTGACTTGAACTAAACGATGCAAGATTTTACTCGATGGAAGGAAAAATGGAGTTAGAACCAGTACAAGGTGATGAATTGATCATTTCCTATGAGTAGAACTTGTGTGCTTCTGCTACAGGGGTAGCTCAAGCAGCAACTTTTCCAGAAGTTTTTCTTGACACCACCCTCTGCACAACACAAAAATCTTGACAGTTTTATTCTCTACTTAAAAATAAGTAAATATCAGCTTGGGTGACATCTTACGAGGCAGAAAGTTCACACTCCATCCCAGGAACATTCTACCCTCTGGTAGTGCTGCTGCATTTTATCATCATACAATTCAGACAGAATTACACACCTATTTGCACAGTTTGGGGAAAAAAAAACCAACCAAACAAACAGGAAAAAAAAAAATAAAACAACAAACACAACCAACCAACCAACACAACCCATCCCTCTTCATCCCCTAATATGGCCCAAAGCTGTTATAAAGCAACTTATTTTTAGAAAAAGCACTTATGCAGATATTTAATTTTAATTAATAGTCTCACTGACTTCAACATTTGCACAGCAAGACAACTCCACGCTTCAATTAAAGCATGCACATAAATGCTTTGCTGATTCATGGCCAAAAGCATGACAGGAACATCATTATATAAAATTTTCAGAAAATTTAAAGAAAATAGAACACAACAGCAAGTCCACCCTCAAACAGCATTAGAAAACCTGTAAAACTCACAGCTTGAGCAGAACTTAGAGGTGGATGAATGTATGAACGCTAGGGCGAAGATACAGTCAATGAAATGATTTCACAGTGGGCAAAAGAACTTTAGGGAAATATTTTAACCAAGTGGAGACTACACAAGTTCCAGCTCTCCATCCCTGGCGTCTACTGTCTGCCAAAACTGGGTTTTCAAGTATTGAGGATTCTTGTAGTAGAGTGGAGGCTGCTGCACCTTTACTTTTGATGACTTGCTCTTGCTTCCCATTCTTCACGTAGCAGGTAAGCGGATTTCTTTCAATAAACAACGTTGCATCCAGCTCACTTCCACCAGAGAACATACTGGACATCTTCAGCAGATGTTCACTTCTGAACGGTCATTCAGAGTTATGATGCTGCCTACCATAATGTACCTATAACCAAGCTAATTTTTAAATGACACAAGAAACACACTAACGACATCTTCATTAGCTGTGTAATATCACAAACTCTAAGCTTTCACTTTGAGATAGAATCCTTAAAGGTAGTCAGAGTATTTTGTTAAAATACCCTCGGGTCCTATTTAGAAGCAAAATCATGGCACTTGATGGTCTGTGGCTCACTAGGAGATGATGAATTTAGGAATTTAAGCATTAAAGGAAAAATAGAAAGTTCATTCCAGGACAGATGCGTGCACCCCCTTTATTGAGGCATCAAGAAAATTACAGCCGATAGCAAAACTGAGTCAAACGTATAAATTTGGAAGTAGTAGCCACCAAAAAGTTAAACTGCTTAAAGAAATGCTAAAGATGAGAAACAGCCTCCCAAATAACCTGCTTCCTTTCTCCTTCACCCTGATGAACAACTAGTTGCTGTGCAATGGATCTGGCTGCTGGGCGATGGGGTGGGCAGAAGCCAAAGGAGCTTGCTGCTACCTAGGGTGTTCAGCTCCTTGTGATGGTCCTTTGGGTGCGAGTCCCAGGGTAAGCCTCCTGCCAACCCCAGAATAACCACCTCAGCACAATACATGCTTCAGGAAACCATTGAACTAAAAATTCTTCCACTCACACAACCTGCAGCACTAACATTCATCCAGTGAGGCTTAGGATCACAAAGCTGTGCTACAACACGAGCAGTGAAAAGAGACCAAGTGGCCTCATCATCACCTAGAGCAGCAGGCACAGGACAGTGCAGATGAGAAGGTAACTCAAGCAACAAGCAGATACAAAAAATACAGGTAGAAGATGAACATCTAAGCAGTTTTCTACAGGATCAATTCAGACCCAGCCTTGCCATGCTGTCCTGCATCCACAAGGCAGCACACACAACCTAAAATAAAGCCAAATCAAACCTGACTTGGCTCTGCAAAGCAGCCAGCTTGTGCATTTCTCCAACCGTTTCACACCTAATTTACAGAGTACATTATCCATCCACGTGTCGCCGCAATCTAACCTGAGAAACGCCTAGAATCCAAATCAGTTAATTGATTAGTTCGTAGGTGAAATGCAGAAAGCAACCATAACATGCTGCAAGACTTTCTGAAGATGCATTATTTTTATTCCGACTCCATTAAGCATTACAGGGCCTCTAAAGGATTAACCAAGAGTCTATCAGAAAATAGCACAGAAGAGGAATGCTGCTTCTCGGTGAACACGCCAACACATGAGAAGCACAGAAACCTTTCTGGTAGTAGAGTCAAGCCAGGACACTCACAGAACTAGAGACACATGTGATCTTATCCACTTGATGCCGGAGCTGGGTTTATTTGTTTGGGTTTGTGTTGGTTTTTGGTTTGTGTTTGATTGTTTTGGTGGTGGTGGTTGGTTGGGTGATTTTTATGAGACAGCATCTTGATAATTCTTCCCCGAATCACAAACTCACTCTAATACTCTTCAATTGCCAATACAACAATAGGGATTACTCTCACAAAACGGACACCACTCTCTTTTTTTCCACACCACAGTTTAGTAAAGAATAGAAAAGGTTCCCTAAACACCCAGAACAGAAAACATTCACCTTAAAGTTAATACCAATTCACTTAAGAGAATTGCTCATCAAGTATATGTGTACACATAGGGATTATTTCCACAATCTTTACTTGCTAAGTAGAACACAGTGATTCATTTACAATTGTTATTTTTCACTCAGGAACTGAAAACAAGCTCAGAAAGAGCAGGAGTAAATACATTTCTAAACAACTTAAATTGATGCTTTTTAACAGGACCGGACAAAACATTCCTTAAAGTTGCATTTACAAGCCAAAGCTGACCTCAGGCATCACATTCAGTATGTATGAGATAACCTACGTGGATACTGACCTTAATACTACTACAGGGGCGAATTTTGCACGAGGAAGATGTGCTCTCCAACAAATGTTTTCCAATGTATTAGGCACACAGAAGCATTTTTCTGCATCAAGAACCACAAGTCACATTCCTTAAACTGTTTCTTTTCTTGACCAAATACGCTGTGGACAACCTAGAGTGGATGCCCCTCGGTGCTCCTCTTTGAGGTCCTCATCTACGGTTTCCCCTAACAATGAAAATATGTGGATTTCCCCCCCTCAAAAATCAGTCACATTTAGGATCGGCTTTCCTAAGACCATGTGCCAAATAAATAGCCAGAGTCATTAGAGACTTTCAACACTGACAGCAGCTCTGATAGACATTTTTATTGACTTTAAATCAAGTGCAGATCCAGAGACCAGAGCATTGCAGAAGCAGGGAGAGCAGAGGATGACAAGCAGCCAGAATGGCTGTACAAGATGCATGAGAATCTGGTAACAAAACTAGTGACTGGTCTAATTTAAGCCACAAATGGAAAGAAAAAGCAGTCGCCCCACATTTAGCAGGCCTTCCCAGAACTATTTATGCATAGAAGGTTGGCAAAATGAGATCTGACTGTGTATCCCAACACCAGTCTTTGAGGTGTGGTACTTCACTTGCAGCCCTGACAGACCTGCAATCCCTCTCAAGAGCAGGCAACATTAACCTCATAACCCCAGACGAAACCACTGTCCCAACAGACATCGACCTCACAGACAAACATACACTCATATGGACCACAGTCCATATGTTCTCGCCACAGACAGACTCGAGTCTTTTCGCCCATTCAGGAGCTACAACAGGCAAAGGCAGGAGAGCTGGACCACAAAAATACACATTTTCAACCTCTTCACAATGCTCTGCATTTTCTGTAGCAGCTCTACTAAATTCTTACTACATCTCAAATCATCAGATTTATCAAGATCTACTGGAAAAAGTCCAGCAGAGGCAATGAAGATGCTGATGGGACTGGAGCATCTCTGTGACAAGGAAAGGCTGAGACACCCGGGGCTGTTTAGCCTGGAGAAGACAGAGAAGAACTTCTTAATGCTGATCAAGAGCTAAATGTCAGGGGTCAATAGGATGGGGCCAGAATCCTTTCAGTGGTGCCCAGAAATAGGACAAGGGGCAATGCGCACAAACTGGAACCCAGGAGGTTCAATCTGAACAGGAGGAAAAACTTTCCTGTTAGGGTGTCAGAGGCTGGACCAGGCTGTCCAGAGAGGTTGTGGAGTCTCCTTCTCTGAAGAGATTGTAAACCAGGCTAGATGATCTCCAGAGGTCCCTTCCAACCCCTACCACGTTGTAATCTTTGTGTGACCCCTGCCCATCTGACCAACCACATCCCTTCAGCTGATCTTAAAATTATTTTAAACACTTAATGACAGTGCCTCTGGATACTGGAAAACACTCTTGAGGCTTTCTTTGGGAAAACCTTGTTAGCAGAGGCAATGGGCTCTACCAGCTTTCAACTTTTAAAACAACTCTCCAACAGCTCCAAGTCCCAACCCCACATCCCAAGACCCAAACTCCAAACCATCTCCCTGAGCATAATGAAATGCACCAAATATTGAAGACTGGGCACATTTAATTCTTTGTACTCCACAGAATAACGAAGAGGCTCGAAACAGAAAATTGGCTTAAGCTGAAGTTACACAATTGGGTGGGCAGAACACTTTTGTCCGCAGGAAAGCATTTACATAGCTAATATATTTTAAATAGGTTCACATTGACTTAAAACTAGAATTTTAAATAGATTCTTATTGCAGTAAAAAGCATGCTTTATATCAGAGCAACTAGATCACCTGATGTAACCTCCCCCCCCCATTTCCCATGCAGAATGTGATCGTTTATCTTTTTGCCTCAAACTCTTCAAGCTGTAGAGCTTTAGACCACAACGATAAATGAAACAAAATTCAGAATGTAATGGCCTAATACTGTCTTTACAGTTAAATACAATACTCGCAAATACTTACCAGGTTACACATGCTAAGCAGTTCAAGTGATAAGCATAATGATGAATGTGTAATCTAATGCCCATTCATTTTGATTTATATGAACCATCACACACACCTCATGTATCCATTTTAAGTCAATGGGTAGGATCCCTTTTGTTCCTGACCTGAATCGGTGTTCAGTTTAAATTTAGTCTTTTTTGTTTCATTTTATTTTAATTTTTTTTTTTACATTAAACAAAATCGGTCTTTCCACATAGTTAAAGATGCCTGAGGCCGCACGGTCCTTTGCAATCTCAGCAACCAGCCCCATCATTCCCTGTGATAGTCCTGCTGCGGAAAAAAAAAATAAATAAGATCAGCCAATTCCCCCCCTGCCCTTCCAGCTGTGGGAGAAAGAGATCAGCCTATTCTTTACTTCACAAGAAAAGGCCCTAAAAAAGGTCAACCTTTCCTAGGAAATACAGATCATTAACACTGAATACAGAACTACTTAGATTCTTTCTTTTTGTTTGTCTAACTGGGATTCCATTTTACCTATCTCAGGATGCTCTATACTTTTATATATATATTTATATGTACATATATACACACCCCTCCCAATAACTTGCTTCTGAAACTAATTTATAATGGAACGCTTGCTTGCTGAATCAGAAAGAAGCCACCCAACAACTGGTCACCGCTCTCCAAGTATCATGCTCATGAAACAAACTGCAATTCATCAAACAGGCTTCACTGTAGCTTGCCCTGAGTGGAAAAAAAAAACCCACACCAAACCGCACAGCAAGTATGAGAAAACATAAGTGCAAAGTGCCAGCTGTCTAACTGGTGTTATTTATCTTTACCACAAGCCACAGTTATGCTAGATGTGCCATGGAGAGAGACAGTCTTCTCCTCAAGACTATGAATTCTCTTCCAGAACAAAGAATCTAGACCAAAACCTCATACTGCAGCAACGAGGCCTATGCAGTTTCCATGCAACGCTCAAGAAACGTGTTTGCCCTAGGGTTTGGTCTACACCAACCTAGGCAAGAACCCACCGTATCACCCTTACTTCAAACGTACCGGACATACAGAAAAGAACCGATGAGTTACATTAGCCCTCATTGCAAAATAGTAATACTGACAGATACAAACCCAATGCATTATTTACGGGAAGGAGAAAGAGGTGTGGGTTGCAACTGTCTTGAGTGAGATAAGTCACATCATATTATTCTACCTGATGCTTCACCTCCAGGTGCTGCAAAATAAAGCCTGACCCAGGTCTGTAAGTCCCAGTCTATAAATAACAATAATGACTAATAAAAAAAACCCCAAACTATCAGCCGTTAAAAGTTTACATAAAGCTTCCAAAAGTTACCAAAGCACAGTCTTTTTACTTAAATTCCTGAATGATCTAAAGGTATTACCCCCCCCCCACACACACACACACACACACTCAAAATGCATTGAAATAAAATTTGTGGCAAATTTTTTGAGACTGCATTAAGAATAAAACTTCTTCCTTCGAACCTGCCAACTCTCAAAATTAAGAGGAACACGAGGAGTTTCTAGAGAGAGATTCGGGAGGTAAGGGACACAAGCAACACAGTGTTATTAAAGACTACAGACAAAAAAAACTTTTGCCAAAGAAATACAGAAAAATTCCACAGTTTGAAAAGCACATTAATGTGGAAATGTGTCCTCATGTTTTGCTAGTAAAGAGATATCACTGAACCAAACCTTCACTTGCCTGGCTGAAGACAGAAAGCAGAGGTTATGAAAAAAACTATAATCAAGTTTCATATAGGTGTATGTAGAAAAGCAGTTATTAGGGTATAAAAAGCTTAGGGAAGGGATGTTGGGGTTGAAGGCTCAGACTAGCAAACCTAAAATATAAAAAAATTTATACCCACCTGACCTTATATGCAATCAGAAGTTTGGGAGAGAGACAGCTGCAGACAGAAGGGCAAGAACAAAACCACGTTATTGGTAGGCAGCTACAGAGGATGACTGCTGCCACTCCAAATTTCACCTTACGATCTTCTGACAGCAAGTTGTGAAGGGTGTTTTCGCTCCACATCTCTCCAATGACTGGAATTTAAGGGCCCAGTTACAATTCTGATCTCCGGGACTACCATTTAAGTCCAAAATACCCTAACACATTTAAATTGGAGCGGGTTTCACTCCATACTATAGCACGTATGACAGAAGGGCATCATCAGAAGTAGGTCCTCCTCCCTGATGAGGCAGTATACTAGTGTGTCAAAACAACTCCATTAACATTCAACCTCTCCCACATCAATTACTCCCCTTAACCAGTTCATCAGAACAATGTGCTTGGAAGGGCACGTTTCACTAGATCTTGCAACGAGTCAGGGCCGGAGAGAGACATATAGACTCAAAATAAGAGACTTAAAAATGGAAGATCCCATAATACTTCCATGTACTACTCCTTGGCTGGAAATAAAGCTTAGAGTTTTTATGATTTTTATTGATAGCACAAAATATCTTTGTATTCTAGAGACAGACTGAATGGAAACATTTCCATTTGCTTTCATGCAAACTCTCATAGGATGAGTTGCGTGCAAACACAACACCTAACAGGAAGACCGTGTGTACAGGACATCTGACTTCTCATTCTTTCTACTTCTCATTCATTCTAATTATGATCTGTACACACTTATACCTCATTCAGGTCCAAAGTTTCTGAAAAGACACTGCTATGCTAAGTAGTAAGAACCCTAAAACCAAAATAGCACCTTGTGATATCTTTTAGCTTTAGCAGTTTGTGCTTGTCCACTTCTGCAGAAACTGAGAAATAGCATCCAAACAATTATAATTCATGACCTTTTAACATCAATTGTAAATTCTTAGGCTAGTTCTTTTATATTCCATCCAATGTTCTTCCAAATAAAGAGCTGCCCAGAAATACTTTGCATGAAAAACTGAATGTTCCCAGTGACAACTCAGATCACGTCATTCTTTGCACATGAACATTACAAGATGCAACAACAGCAAAACACACTAGTTATTCTTACAACTTCAAGACTAAATCCTAAATATAGTACGTTTTCAAATTGTCTTTCCTGAAATTCAAATAATATGTTCATCGCTTGAACCAAAAGCTAGCAAAGTACAACTTGTATTGTGCTGCAGGCCATAAAGTGAATGTTCTTTATTTGAATCACGGATGGATGAAGATGAAAAGTAATTTTTGAACAATTTACAACAGCTCTGACACTTCTGTGTGTTCCTTGTTACACATTATGACTATCTATTTATTAGGCTTACTCCAAACCTTTCACTACCTTCAGAAAGCTAATTTTTCTCTTTTAAGTTAGAAATAGGAATTTTAGACTAATTTCTGGAGAGTATTTGAGAGGTTTGGTTGCTTATTAAACAGGTCATACACACTTGTCTGTAGCAGTCTTTGTGAGTTCAGTAAATTGAGACAAGTGTTTTACAGTTGGAAAAAATAAAGTCTCAATTATGAAGAGATTTCAGTATTTAAAAATCTTTTAAATTTGACTTAGTGAAAAACATATTACCAGCTTTACAGTCAGTCTTTACACACAGCATTACAGAACAAAATACTGTCCGATGAGATGCAAATACAGGTCTACAACATGACCATAGGTACATTCTTTTATTACAGTATGAACATCAGCCTTCAGTAAATGTCCGTGACATCCGAGTGCACTACTACCTAGAGGAGCCAGCACGACTGCAAACTCTGCCTACACCTACAAGCAATGAATTTTTCTATACAGCACCCGAAAGGGCAAGGAGAGCCTACAATGGATGCCTGAGTTTCTCAGATGATCCCAGGATGTTAAGAGAGGTGAAAACGTAGATAGTCTGTCACCACATGCAACAAAGTTGTACAGGAGGGGGAGCAGATGGACCTCTGACCTTTCTGCAAACTGCTGCAGCTCAAACTTACAGGTAAGGCAGCACCAGACATAAGTGACTGCTGCTGCTTTCAAAGACTTAATACTTTAAAGGCTAAAGCTCCCGTTGCTGGCAAAATCCTTTGCTAAGATTGTCTTGCTCTCCTCCTTTCTTCAGATACTGTTTGCTGTAGGGTAACAGAAGAAGCTTCCAGCTTAGGTGATTGTTCAAAGGACTCTAGGAAACACCTGGAGATCACAGAATCATAGAATCATTTTGGCTGGAAGAGACCTTTAAGAACATTGAGTCCCACCATGAACCACTGCCAAGCCACCACCAGGCTGTATCCCTCAGCATAACATCTACACATCCTTGAAACCCCTCCAGGGACAGGGACTCCACCAGTGCCCTGGGCAGCCTGGGCCAGCCCTTGACAACCCTTGCAGGGAAGCAATTTTTCCTAATGTCCAACCTAAACCTCTCCTGGTGCAATCTGATGCCATTTCCTCTTATGCTATTGCTTGTTCCATGGGAGAAGAAATCGACCCCTACCACGCTACAACATCCTTGCAGGGAGTTGCAGAGAGCAAGCAGGTCTCCCCTGAGTCTCCTTTTCCCCCCCCCCAGGCTAAACAATCCCAGTTCTCCCAGCTGCTCCTCATCTTGCAAGATGCTGGACACTAATACCAGGGTATGGGCCTGCAACAAAGATAATCTTAAGCCAGATGTCTGAGCTTGGACATGCAATTAAGTGTCCCAGAACTAGAAACACCATCTAGAAATCCAGATCCATCTTAGCTTAAAATCACAGAGGAACTACCAGCAAGTTCACTTCATGTCATCCTTACAGAGAAGCATCCAGTTAAATGACAAAGGGAGCACAGACTTTGCTGGCAACTCTCAGGACTCCCCAAATATACTCCCTTGTGCATTAACACCAGATATAGTCAAAGATACCAATAAAACCTTTATATAACAGCATCCTGCTCATTCTTCTAATTGTTTAACGTGTCTATATGTACAAAGCCTTTACACTTGTATACGGCAATTCAGTAAAATAAAGATGACAAGAGCTGCAACACAGGATTTTTTTGGAACTACAAGGAAGAATCAAACCACTACTTCTGTAACTGGTTTTCCCACCACTTCAAATTGTTGCTGTGCACCTTTGTGAAATAAGCTGAGGAACAGCTAACCCAGCCCAACATTTTTCAAATGCTTATCATCACTACGCACTGCTGATAAAGAAACTTTGATCCCATAACCGCTAAAACTTTTCCCCTCAAAGCAAGATATAAGCAGAGGCTTGGTCACTATTCACATGTAGAAGTTTACAGAGCAGTTTACCAAAAATTCAAAAAAATATTATTTCTCAGATCAAAACAATACATTGCATTTGGAAGATGTTTGCTCCCAATACTGAACACCACCTGTTATGTACCTGAAGGGGTTTCTGAAGCGAGGCAAATCTACCCAGCAACTCTGGGTTGTAACTACGCCGATGAAATCAGCTTCACACGCGTTAAAAAAGAAAAGAAAGAAAAAGAAAAAAGGAAAGCAAGAAATAAAGGTAGAGTCTTAATATATCAACAGCTTCTTCTGATTTCAGAGAGTGCATTAAAAGAATAAACATCACAAATCCTGGCCGTACATTAAGGCAATTCTTACACCCAAACAATTTGATAATGTAACATTGTGTATCAAGCCAGTTTTTTCATAAATTATGATCTAAACAGAACACTAGTCAATTCACCAAAAGATATCAAAGATACCCCTTTATTACAAATGATCCAAGCATCCCCCTTGAGGCTATGGCTATCAGAAAGCATTTAGTTAGCTCCCAAGCCAATATTTTTCCTATCTGTTTTATTATGAAACTATAGCACATTTTCAATAACTTTTAGCTTTCCTATACAGAGCAACAAATAATTTCCCAGAACCCTTTGGAAAATCTGACATGTGAAATGATTCTCTAGTCAACTTGTGTATTATTAAGCTGAAAAAAAAAACCACAAACCAAACAAACAAAAAAAAAAAAAACCAAACGTATATCAGATCATTTGATCATTGGAGGGAATGGAAAAGTATCTGGAGCTTCAGGACAGATGGACGAACTTCAGGTCATATAAAATACTACCAAGGCTGTATTTGAAGAAAAATGTGAAAGTTCGAGAAAGCGCCCCGGGTGAAAATACTTTGTGTTGCTAAGAAACATCATCCCTGATGATGGATGAATTAAATTGTCTCAGTTAGTAGAGCCAACTCCAGGCATCCCTCGTTTATTAGTAGAATGTTTTCTTGTACTGGTTATTTATTTCAACAGCTACATAGAAATAAAAAGCTCTACCTTTAAATGAAATCGAGAATTTCAAACTTACATAATTAATGCTAGAAAACAAAATAGACTTCACATCTTGAGCAGAATTTAATAACTACATTTTCAAAGTTTACACTTTTAAAATGCAATATTAATACATCCAAGCAATTAAAAAACTGATTTTAGGGTAGTCTGTAATAAAATATACTGTTCAGTTTCCAAAATTACTCTAGATACAAGGTAAGGAAAAATAAAACTCTTCAAATATTTCTGAATAACATAAATATCCAGGTAATCAAATTTTAAACATCACAGAGAGAAAAGCAGATTCATTTGTCATGTGTTGTTACGATGACACCAACATAAAAACTAAGCACAGAGAAAATAATGCAAACCAGATGCTTTTCTCATTTGGAAGTTGTCTTCATGTTTCATCCAGCTCCTCTTTTAATATATTACTTACAGGCTGTTTCTTTTGCAGAATGTATTCATGAACTCAGAGAGGAGCATCCTTCCATTTCTGAAGTGTTTTCTGCTGAACTCCCACCGAGCGTACCTGCTTCACCTGCCCCTGCTCTGCATTAAGCAAAGTCCTTTCACAAAGGTTACAGCTGGAGCAGAGAAGGCCACCGGCTCGCCTCTTCCCACCAGCTTCGCAACAGGCCAGAGGAACAATCCTGAAGGGGAAAAGAAAACCAAGCACATCTCACCTGGAACAGCCTTCCAGAGCAGGACACGACAGCGGAGGCAAAACACAGCAAGCCGGGAGCCCCGAGGTAAACAGGAGAGTCCTGAGACCAGAAAGCAGACATATGACCGCTGCTCAGAGATGACGGAAAAGTGGAGTTTTCTTTGTCATTCAGAAAGGAACATGCAGAATTTTATGCCACACAGAAACCCAACAGGGTTTACTGAGAATAAACCAAGGGCAAAGACCAATTTTGCAATACCACAGTTGGCAAAGGGGAAAATCATTAAAGAAAGTCAATTTTGTCCGATAGCGAGGCTTTGGAGTTTTTCTTCCCGTTATTCTAGATCGAATGTTTGAATGAAGATTCCAAGTTAGAAGTCCCAAGTTTTAGCACTGGGGAGTTTAGTTTAAGGAAAAAGTTGAAAAGCCTTCTCTGTAAACTGTTCTTGGGATTCCATCACAGCTTCCAGGTCAGAAACTACCACGCACAGGTAGGCGGTGAGGCCACATACTCAGCTAGTCAATACACAGAGGCAACCACAGAGGCTCTTCTTCCCAAGTAAAGCCACCCCAGAGCTACCACTGGAGAGCCTGAGAAGTATTTAATAACAATACCAATTTGGCTGCTCTGTAGGAGATGTGCTTCCTGTGAGCCTTATTAGGAAGGGCTTTAAAATCTAAGCAGAAGCATTTCAAAACCTCAAAGGACATGCCTTATCTGCACCACTTCTGCTTCTGGAATCCCAGCAATCCTGAAGACAGAAGGCAGATCAGACTGCAGCTTTCCTGGGCACAGAGGCTGAAATCACATCTGCCTTAACTGTAAGCCATAGCCCTCCGACTCTAGCAGCATCTCCAAGTTGCTTTGTTTGGTGCAAAGGTTAAGATCCAGTGTTTCTGATCACATCAGGTAGACTAAAACACTAAGATAAAAGAAAAACGCCCATGGATTATGTTCCAAGAGAAAAGCATGAAAGGAAAAGGTTTGAAGTAGAGATACCCTTTCTTCCCTTCCTCCCTTGTCTGCACAGTTCACAAACTAATGTTTACTTCAAATATTGAGATGAATTTTCCAGTACTGATCTAGCAGCCATGAAGAATGACTAGCCATTTTGCATGGATGCATCTCAAGTTATTCAGACAGAGGAACATACACATGCATAGTTATGCAATTAATTACAAGGGATTTTTACAAGCTACTCCCAGGAACTGAGCCACCAACAACCCAGATATGCAGATCCATGTAAACCTTTTCCAAGTTTTTTGTTTCTTCCTTTTATCTCACTATGTATTCCTTCCCTAAACACCTATAGCTACATCTGGCAATCTGTCCAGCTCCAGGTTCCCCAGTACAAGACACACCCAAGCAAGAGCAGGAAATGGCCCTAAAGATGATGAAGGGGTCACAGCACAGCCCAGTCATTCAGCAACTCCAACAGCTGGGTCTGCAACAAGGTACAGGTTGCAAGACTTCGACCAGAACAAGCATCTTCCTCTTGGCCCTCACATCACGATGCAGACAGTATCTCCAGCGCAGGGTTATTTCATGTTTTCATTACTTGGTAGTGAACAATACAGTTGCAAGAATTTTGTCGTTACTTGGGATATTCTCAAACAATCTGGGAAGTAGAGTTAGAACTGAAAAAAGTAGGACTTGAAATGGGGATTTAATACTTGATTGAATGCAAAAAGTGAAAAATTACTTTGAATTGGTACTAACAGGAGCATCATAGGCAAGAAAAAGAAAGATTTATTTTCTTCGTCACCGATACTGACTAAGGTTGTACATTATATTTGGGTCTGGATACAAAGAGGTAGGAAACTGAGAAAACCTCTGAAGAAAACCTAAGGAAACAGGGAAAGTTAAAGGGAAATGGGACAAAAAAAAAAAAAAAAAGGGCACAGGCTTCAAAAGAGGTTAAGATCAGTTACAAAAACGATGATCATGTCCCATTATTGCAATATGCAGAGCAGAAAAAGGAAGAAAAAAAAAACAACAAACACACACACACACCACAAACAAGAAGCTTAACGGGTTAGAAAAAAAATGAGAATAGCATTAGAGAAATAAGGTACTTCCAGGGTTAGTTAAACAAGGGATTAGGTTATGGAGGGGCTACACAATTCTCTGCTGATTGTTTTTAAGACCTAGTAAGATGAATATATCAGAAACAGTCTTTACATACCTATCTGGCTTTCCAATGAATGTTATATACTCAAATTTAAAGTACAGAGCCTTAGCATAGAGCGATGACCTCCAGAGAGCTGCGTTTTCTTTTCTAAACCTAAAGGCTGTACGAGTTTAGACTCCTGCCAGGCAAATCAGCAGGTGACTTGACTGCTCCTTAGAGCTCCAAGCAGGCTTTTGATATCTTTTTTTTTTTTTCCCCCTAAATAACCAAGGCAGTCTGTGATTGACAATTTTCTATCACATCAAGCATGCTACCTTAAATATGAAGTACTGTGAATGATCCACCGGGGAAATAAAGTCAAAGTACAGAGAAGGCAACAGCAGCCAATCCTGGGAATCCAGTTTCGAGAAGGAAATCAGAACCGCCAAACTGGGCAAGGATGCACATCCCATTAACACCTAGAAATACAGGTAGCTCTTTTTGTTTCTAGCACCAACAATAAATAAGCCTTAATCAAAGTATTTAACAAAGTACTTAGAGAAATAAGGAGGGAAGGTTTGACGTTTCTAAGCTTATTTTCACAGCGGTATGAAAGGAAATGAGGTAGAGTCAGAGCTAATTCTCCTTATATAATTTCACATGGAATGATTAGTTCTGCCCCAACAGTAACAGCTTTCCAGAGGGTCCTACTTGTCGCCAAGATTGCCTACAGATGCTGTAAGTGTAGCTTCCCTAATTCTCCACTGACAACCAACTTAAAAGGTCAATATAATATTCATTTCACTATAGAATGGAATTCACAGCATGAATAGTAAAATAATGTCACAGCTACCATGAAAACTGCAGTTGCATGTTGGGGGTTGCGACTTTTAAAAGTTTAATCATGAAAAGGATTCAGAAAGAGGAACATGCAGAGGAGGTTTCTGCTTTAGCAGGGTCCTGCGGTCATTACAGATGTTTAAGAGCAGCATAAGCCGTGGTCTGATGATGAGAGCGCAAAGCTGTGGAAGGGCATTTGTGTCACATGCCCCTTTGGATTTTTTTGGATTTTTTTTATTTTTTTTAAGAAGGCAAGTTTTCAATCATTACCATGTTGAATGCCCCCTTGTCTTAAGCCCGATTAGGAAAGACATTCCACATGCAGGGGGGCTGCTGAAGGTGGTGGAATTCCCTAAGTCACCTGGGTCGCTTCTGGGTGAAATACCAATTACTGGCAATTCATCTCAACAAGGCCAACAAAAAAAACACCACAACCGCCCCCGTAAGAGACATCACTCAGCCCAACGGTGAACATATCACAGGGATAATCCTAAAACTCTTTGCAAAAACTTGTAATAGGTATTAGTACTTTTCTAAAGCACTGTAGTGTTTTGATTTAATCCTTGAATAGACACTAGTAGAAAAGCCATATTCAATTCCAAAACTGCGAGTTCCAGCTCAGCCACTACTATTCCTTTAAAGAATACACTGGGGTTTTTTTAAAAGAATATATATAAAGTATACATTTTCCCTCCCTTAAATTTAACTATCAACAGAAAACCTAAATGACTCCCCAGAACAGCGTGCCAAATAATGCTCTAAGAACTTTAAATGTGTATATTTTGCACTTATTAGTGCTATCATTTGTTTTACAAAAGACCAGCAGATTAAATACAAGACATGCTATTAGTTCTAGGCACAAGAACAAGCAATTTTAGTATGCCTTGTGAGAAATGATGACTAATTCGGCCAGCACCACCCTACAGCCATTTCCATAAATCCTGCCTTTACATTTAAATCACAGGAAAAAAAAAAAAACCAACCTGACTTAATGGTAACAAAAACATATTTCTTGTTAAAAGTTTTCTTAAAGCAAGATCAGGACAAGAAATTATTCTCTAAAGCCAGCCAGATGATGTTATTTATTTGGAGAACTTGATCTCAAACTACACACAAAGTTATACTGCAAATTTTACTGTATGAAATCACAACCCAGTAGACAGACAAGGTGAAAGTTTTGCCCTTCAACTGGGAAATCACAAAACCTAGGATTTCGCAGAACACTGCTGGATGACTTATTCTGAAAAAGAGCATCTTAGAGCCTATTGCTGGTGTAAACCTCAAAAATAACCAGAAAAAGACATGTAGTATGTTCAACTGCTTGCTGAATTTTTGTTTTCTGGAAGTGAAGTAAGTATCAAAGCAGAAAGATAGAAAATACGAGACTGAGCATCGAATGAAATGAGGATCTGTACTTCAGTTAAGATTTTAGTTTTTAAATGATGGAAATTACAGTACTTGTGAAAAAGTACTTGGTTAATTATGCACACCAGGCAAGATATTTATAAAAACCACCTCCTTTTCGCAGTGCAACGTGAACTTTTTTCCCTATTTTATCTACAAAGGTGTCACCTGGTAAATAAACCACTATGAAAACAGACTCAAGATCTACGTTATCCCATACCCCACAGTAACATCATTAACACAACTCTGACCCTACCTTTTTTTTTTTTTTTCCTTCCCAAAACCAATACGATTGGAAAAAACAGGAAAAGCGTGTTATTTTTCTAAATGCTGGCCCTAGAAATGGTGGTATCTTCACCTTCTTTCTCCTAAATATTCTGCCATTACAGTCACACACCATCGTTACTTGAGCTCATCACTCCAAGTTTTCAGCATTCCCACACCTTTACTCTTGCACACATGCACTAAGCTTTGTGATATTCTGAATTTCTGCTATATAGCAGGGCTTTCCAACAGTTTTGTTTCTATTACATGCATTTTATTGGACTTTAGGAGGACAAACCAAATATCTCAGTTCTCTCAAGAAGCTTCTCTCTGTCTTTTCAAATCGAGCAAAGCTACGTAAGGGCAACAGCAAGGTTTTCATCTTTCATCCCAACACACTTGAGCACTAAATTCTGCCAGGGTGAGTGATACCCACCAAGGGACATCAACTCAGTGAATCTTCCAGAGAAGGAACCAAAGACTGAATCATATTAACACTGAATCCAAATACTTAGGCATGAACTTCAGGGTGTGGGGTTTTTTTTTGTCCCCCCTCAGTGACATCTTCCATAGTCATCATTAGAAGCTCTCTCACACTCTAGAGGTATTTTATTCATCAAGATGACGATCACCACAAGTCTTCTGTTGACAGAGGCATGGCCAAAGTACCCTTTTTAAGGGCCACTGTTGTACCTCTAAGAGGAAAACATTCCCACGGTATTTACGGTAATATACTCGTACCGTTGACCATCATTAGCAGACAACCTGCCACACAAACATGGCATCTGACTGCCCCAAAAAAACCATCTCGGAATGTGAAGTCACACTGCTGTACAGACAAAACACATAAAGGTGTTTTCAGAAGGATACCCAATTAAATTCTGCTTTTTTTGTCAACCTACCATCATTTCTTTCAACAGCTTTTTATAGCAAGTCAGCAAAACTACAACAATTCAGCAAAATTAAGGTATGAAGTTGATACTAAATCCAGTTGCATCGGGCATGTCAACAGGAAAACTTCCACTACGTACATAATATATTAAATTTTGCACGTTTGATTATATGTAAACCTATCTACAAGCAAATATATAAATCAAAGTTGCTTATACAGCACAAACCTATTTGGGAATTTATATGTCTCAACTGTTTGTGTTCTTTAAGTGTCTTAACCCTAAGAAGTAATTATTCAGGGGAAGAAGCCAAGCTAAGTGACTGGCTTTGCCCATTTTCCTCCAAGTTCTGCGTTTCATCATTAATTTTACATTCCCGTTAATTTTAGACATTCCTCCCGTTCTCAAGTCCAACATCAAAGAGCTACTCATACCCAAAAAAATACCAGCCTTCCGAAGTATTGGCTTCTCTACTTATTGTCATTTATAACTTGAAAAGACCTTTGATTTCTTGCCTGCAGGAAATACTGTGGATCAAAAATAATACATATATATATATATATATAAAAAAATCTTCCCATTTATACATAGATAAGGGGTCCAGGCCTTAGGAAAATAGACTCTTGGGAGACATGGTTTTCAGATTTTAGATTTCATACTCTGTCTGGTGCTTCACACATTTATTTTTACTTTCACATCTGACATGCAGCAATATGGCCAGCTAAGGTGTACATTGAAGACATACTTTGATAAATATCTCTTCAGAAGTGAAATTCACACTGGGGTATGTGTCCTTACAGCACCAAGGCACTGCTGAACCACTCCTAACTGCACCGCTGACTGATGGCTGGGGGCAGGGGATGGCAGGCTCTCCACAGCCCCTCGTTAACAGCTCTGCCACCAGAGATTAAGATGATTTTCCTGCTTTATGAACTTGGTGGAGAACATTTCTCACATACAAATGGAAAAAAAATCCATAGTAGACCGTGTATTCCTAAATTGCAGGCGTTCCTAACAACCTTGTTGCACATATATTTTGATTTTGTTCTCCACTTCATTGTATTTTTTTTAATTAGCAATATTAGTAAGTTCTACAACTAGTCCCAGACCATGAGATACCTCTGTTCAAGCCAGAAAAATCATTTGCCCTGGTTTTGTCAGTACTCCCACTACACAATGACTTACGTCTCAATCACTAGTATGCAGAAGCCCTCAGAGCAGTCAACATTCAGGTCCCATTATTTATACCAGTATCACTAAAAAATGGAATTTAAAATCTCTTTTTGGTGTATTTCCTCACAACAGAATACAATTCTGTTGACATAGGAATGTATAGGATGTTTATGTTTCTTCTGAGCACATAGTTTAGGACCCAACTTAGCAAGAACCAGCAGGTTAACTCAATTATTTAACCAGGTAAGAGCTGAAGTCTTTGGACAAGAACTCCTCTTTGCAACTGAAAGAGATAATACAAGAGAACATTCCACAGTAAATATTTGCTCATCAACAGCTGCAAGAAAAACACCTTATCCCAATGGCTCTCCCAGTGCAAACTATACTGAATAAATATATTCTGATCTTGTGAAGCCAAATAATGTACTATTTTTTTTTTTTTAAGCTAGATTCCAGCTGGCCAGACAAACAGTAATGAATTTAAACACAGAAAACACTTCTATAACTACATCAGGAAGCACTTGGTATGATCCTAGCTACAAGCAGCCACCCAGTTTTTACCCAAGCAGTTCATTCCAGAAGTCCTGACTGAAAGAAAGTAAACTGGTAAAGTGCTGGTTTGATGATAAAAATGTCTGTCTAGATTTCCCCCACCCCCAGTGAAGGATATTGTATTAGTCAGGGACTATAAACCTTCACTGCTCTGATCAAAACAGAAAATAACAGAAGTCCACACTGTAGATTGGGTCAGAGGCCTAAACTGAAGAACTCAAGGCATGTGGCTCTTCTTTGAGACACAGGCAACATCAAAATGCTGCAGCTGCAGAAAACATTTATAAAAAGCTAAAGCAAGAACTTTTTGTTTTCATATTCTCAAATTTTATTGAGCAGAAATGTTTGAGATTACTTTATTACTTTTACCAGCCACTCTAAAACAGGCCTCCAGCCAAACAGGTCTTTAAAATATATCTGTATTTTAGTTTTAAAACAACATCAAGGAAGTTGTATAACTTTTACATTAGAGTCCAAGTGACTTAGCAGCAGAAGTGACACTTTCCAGCTGTAACGCAGGCACTTCACAAGCTACGGGCACGACTTCTGCAACAGCACCAGTCGCGTTTGGTCCTGATCCTAACACAGGAGAGAGATCCACAAGGGTTAATTAACAGGTGCTTGTAACTCAGGGCAAATCCCAGGAGATAACTGTTGGTATCACATCAGTGACTCACCAAATGCCTTCCCTCATTCTGGCTAAACTCTGTGGGACAAGACCAACCCACTCTTGCCCTTACAGGGTTTGACTGCACTACTCCAAGCGCAGTAACTAACAGGAGCCATGACAATATTCTCTACAAAGTTGGTAAAGCAAGACAATCATCTTAATTAGACTGGGAAACTGTTCTAAAAGTTTGTGAAGACCAAGGTACTGCAATACCGAGAACGATCCTCACCTTTTTATATGCAGTAGGTATATAGATTAAAAAACAACCAGCACTGCACATGATTTATGCGATCTGGATTCACAGCATTTAAACTTATGTCAGAAAGTATTCTTCCAGTGTATTTTACTGTGCCTGGACTTCCAAGAACAAGAAAAAAAAAAGGCAAGAAGAATACATTCTACATTAGGTCTTGAAAGCTCCAATTAAAATTCAATATCGTACTTTGTATGGAGGCTCTTTACACGAAACCCTGTCATGGTTAAGATTTAAGGTTAACCAGGTTAATAGAGTCCAATAAAATAGCTCTATTTAATTATGCCAAACCATTGTTAGAAGCCAGACTAAAATCTGCTACTCATCTTTACCTGACTACTGGGCTAAACTCCGAATCATGATAATATTCACCTACTTCTCCTCAACCAGAAAAATCCTACCATAAAGTAAGCTTCAAACTCTTTCCCCTGCTTTAAAAAAAAAAAAAAGTGCATGCATTTGCACCTCAAATGGTTTCTTTCCTCCAGTCTGCTACTCCAATCATCACACAGTCATGTGTTAAAAGATTTGTGCAGACCTGCCAAGTCTCATTCATCCGAGGCACACTTTCCAAAAGTTGGGAATTCGCTTTGCAAAGTGTATTTAAGCAGCTCCTCTGCTATGAAGTGTTCTGTCACATGGCATTTTTAAGCTTAAAATAATAAATCCAAAACATTAAAAAAAAAACTATCTTGCAAAATTGAAGGTTTGGGGGTTTGCTCTCCTTGCTCTATAAAGCATGACACTGTGCCATCACAAAGGTTACTATTTTTCCCCCTACAGTATTATCAGCAGAACTATTTAAATGTATTAATGTCTTAGCTACGCTGTAGTGACAGAATGAAACTCGGTTCAAGTTTTGCAGCTCACTTTATGGCCGTTTATGAAAAGCAGTCCCTGCCTCGCACAGCTTGTATTTAATAAAAAAAATAAACCACAAAATAGGAGTGTCTTTAGAAGATAACCCCCACCCGTGCATTTTAGATGCTGCGGAACTCGGGGTGCTGCGGCGGGGCCGGGGACCGCCCGAGGCCTGGCGGGGAGGGCACGTCCCAGCGACGGCTCCCCCACCGCCAC
>JAAGNO010009982.1:0-23935 GCA_033439905.1 Ceryle rudis | reverse complement strand
ACATGTTTTGATTAATGACATATTTAACTATAGAATCAAATAAATTTGGGTTAGCTGAGAAATGGAGAGAGAAAGCGGTCACTCTGGGAAAGGCTTCGGTGTTGTCTCTGCACCCAGGACGGGGGGGGTTGGGAGGAGTGGGGAATGTATGAGGTTTCCCGAAAGAGTTTTCCAGTATTATCCTTGGCAAAGTCAACATGCTACTGGAACACAGTAGTGCTGTAAATTGGACTTTTCTCTAGTTGTGCCTTTACAGAATGCAGTACATGAACAGAAGCCACCAAAAGCTGCTTTCCCATTTGAACAGCTCTGCTTTTATCCGTTAGTTCATGTTTTAATTAAACTATACAATATTTTCAGACCCCTTACAAATGTATGATTATATTGATGGTGCAGTTAAAATCCTTAAATGTCCTAGTATGAAGGGGGGTGCCTTCTTCCTGGCCCTCAGTTTGCCGGAGCCATTGTAATGTAAGCAGTGATTTGAGTGATCCCCGATACTGTGGCTGCTGAAGCGGCATGTGGCAGCTGAACTGAGGTTGTGCACACACTGATATCACCGGGCTTGATAGCTCTGGTTTTTGTAACAGGAGAAAGACATGTGTAAGAAGAATAACTTCTACAGGCTTTTGTTCGTTCTGTAAGTGGTATTAATCTCACGAAGGGAGAGAAAATTACCAACTGTAACAAATGGACTCTAGGAGTGACCATAAACACTTGTAAAAAATTAGTATTTATTTGTGGTTCTATATGGTTTCTTTTGCACTGCTTATGGCTCAGCTGAGGAGACCATCTGCTCTTTTTCTTTGTAGCCCTTTGTACTTACCATAGTGATTTCAAAATGAATAGCCCATGAGGGTGTGAACGTGTGTGTGCGCAGGCGTGTGGAGGGGAGATGGGGCTGGGAGGGAGAGGGGGAGGCAGCGGCACAAGCAGACATGCTTCTCTAGGCAGACAGCATCTCTGGACAAGTAAAATGATTTCCATCCACCAGTGCTGAACCCCAGTCACAAAAGCATCTGAATAATACTCCTACGCCAGCATTTTAGCAGTGTTTGTGCAGCACAATTCTTGCTTTATAATCATGGAATCCATGGAAATCATGTGACTGGGCACCAGCTGCAATAACGTTTTTCCTCCCCCACCACCCCAAGCTTGTTTTGACATATTATTTCTGATACAGTATTTGGCTATTTTACCACATTACAAGGAGGGTTTGTAAAATTGTCTCTTTTGCCATCTATCCCTTATCACTTGCGTTAAGCTTATAGGTCTTCCATGTTCAAAAAAACTAACTAAATAAAATCTTATAGCTGGGCATTTAATTCCTGTGTTGTGAACTACCCCTGCATGATGATGAATGGCTGTCCTATGGGAAAGAATATGTGTTCCCATGTGCACTTTTTTAACAAGGCATTCTTGTGCTCAAAAGAAATTGGAGTCATCACAACATGTATTGATTTTATGATTTTTGAGGTGCCCTAAGGGCATTTAGTTTCCTACTTTTAAAAGCTAGCAATCTGCAAACGGCTAGCAAATCTCCTTAATCTATAGTATATTCTAGAACATGAGTATTAGCCAAACCTATAGTCCTGCGGTTACATTTAATACTTTCTCTGAAAATTTGCCTTGGGATTATATTGCTGATGAGCCTTACTTTATGCTACCGAGGCCTGTCCAATACAGTTGCCTTTGTGCTACCAAAGCCAGTGTGACCATACTGGACTCAGGAGCAGCCCTTCAGCATTTGTGCGGGTTAGATGTCCAGGGACCCAAGTCAGGACCCAGCTCTGGAGTCTGTGGGTGCCTTCTCTGGGTTAGAGACTGTCCACCACTACAGGGTGCCTGTGGCCTTCCTCCCCTCCAGGTGTTTTGTGAAAAAAAAATAAAAATATTTGGGGTTTAAATAAACTTTGAATGTTTACCATTACAGCTTCCCTGATTATTTTCAGGAGAAATATGAACCTTTTTAATGCATTGAATCTAGAATGAAAAAGGTTGGAGTATTGTAACAGCAAATGGTAAAGTGCATGATAAGCAGTTTTTTCTCTCCTGGGCTTTTTGCTGCTAGCTCATTTTACTACAGTATTTTTTTGTTGTACTCTTCTTTTTTTTTAGCACACAGTTGCAAAACCTAAATTAACATAGTTTCTAAAAGTTGGGGTTTTTTTAAGTTCATGAAGATAATCTGTGATCTCCTTTCATCTTTGGGCTGTATTTTCCCCCTCTGAGATTACTGAGTGCTTCCAATGAATTCAGGTTGTTTCATCTGTCTCCCTTTTTAGAGAAGCTACAACATAGTCTTATGAATTGCAGTATTTCAGATCTTTTGCAGTATTGCTTTTAAAGGAAGAGAACATGTTGGTCCATAGTAGCTATTGTCATCTTTCATGCAAGAACCCCACCGCTCTTGTTATGAACGTACAGATTTGCAAAGAGTCATCTGACATGAGCTGAGTATTTTTACACTGAGGCTGATGCGATTCTTAAAGTACGTTCTTAACTTCAGGACTCTTTAAAAGTATTATGTGAGCCTGCTGATCCGTAAAACAAAAATTAATGCTTTTTTAGTTTTAATGACACTACTCTTTCTATTTCAAATTAATTACTAAAGCTTTTTACAGCTGTAAAGTCTGTCCTCCTTTAACCATGTCTCTCTTTCTGTATTTGTCAAATGGCGTGTACTGGTTATATAATTAACTTCCTTATGGAAGTCTCTGCAATTTCTAAACCAATACAGCCCTTCAAAAAGTTAAGGGTGGAAATGTGTGTTCTGGCCTGTGCTCTGTGGCTTCCTGCAGGATGACACGACACACATAAAAAGTCAATCTGCATCAAAAGAATAGTGCTTTATGATCTAATTCTTAAGATTGCCATCTACTAGAGATGTTCAGAGCCATTGTCTTTATTTGCTTTCTAGGAACGTTTGTCTTCTATCTCTATTAATTTGTTTCTGCAATGTCTATGAAAATTACATCGCTTCAAGAAATGAAGAAGGATTTATGAGATCACAGGTTGCAGAAAATCTTTCAACATTTAATAGATGTCAAATACAAGAGAATGTGCATGTCAAGCATAGGACCACAGCATGACTCAAGTCTAATTAAACACTGTAAGATGTTTCTTTTAGTTCTTTCAGGCCTTAGTAGTTGCTCCTATCTGAGCTCTTGGAAGACAGAGCAACAGCCTTTACCATACAAAACCAAAGTAAAAGTAATTTCTTGGTGCCTAAGTTGACCTAAATGGCCAAATTTAATGTTCAAAAGCATCTTTGACAAGCCAGAAACAGGAATCTATGGAGGGTCCCAAGTTCATTATTAGAAACTTCATAAGGAAACTGATTTTAGAAGAGCTAGTGAACATCTGGCCTCCATGTTCACCAGCAGGTACCACAGCAAATTATTGTACAAGGAAGGAGGACCTTCAGTGACACAGGAATGTGAATAATCCTGTGTCTTCTGAATCGAGACAATACTCCATTTATCCATGTGTTTCTATGTATCGAATATATATGGATGCTTGTGTGTGTGTTCATGTATATACGCACATACAGATAGAAAACATACGTGCATGTTTTGATAGTTACTTCTCTGAGCTTGTTCTGTTTTGTGACCACTTACAGGGGTTGGGGCTACTTATCTGTAAGGGCTATAAGGGCTAACTAGCAAAGGGGAACAAAACCAACATTACACATTTGGACAAATTGGTTTCTCATGCAGTCTCATGTTTAAAATGATAAATGGTGTGGATTAGGAATTGCAAAATAAGTGGGCATTGGAAATATTATAGACAACTACACATTCTTTTATAACTCAACTTTAAATTCTATATTTTGGGGGGTTTAGTGTGCTGTCAAATTAAGTATTGTAGTAGCAATATACAGTGGTAGTATCTGATTAACTGGGAACTTGAGTTTTGAAGTGCTAGACCTGAAAGGTTGTTGGTTTGTTTCTTTTATATGTAGCAAAAGGGCCATTTGCTTAAATACTTATACAGAACTTTGCTTTCAGGCATTGTGACACATATGGATTTTAAACTTAGATTCTTTATTTACTGTATGTATATAACTAGAGTCAAGCTGACAAGTTCTTCCTGAATGAATACTGCAGGAGGAGTGTGTCTCGGTCATTTCAGGACTAACCAAGACATCACCAGAGCTATACAGGAAAAATATTTTCACCCTCTTCCCTTTTCCTTTTGAGGAAGAAGTAGTATGATCTTGTGTAACTGCTTCTTCACAAATCAGTCAAAAATTACTTTGGCAAACATTTTGTGCGTGTGTTAACAAGCTTCAATGTTCTATGGTGTGAAAGAGATCTGAGTTCTCTGTTTTATTCTTCACTACAGCTGTTGTAATTTTTCACAGAAATTCTTCTAAAGGCAAGAAATATTTCCTATCAGTTTCCTAAGTATAGAATAACCTAGCAAGTAGTATTTTGTAGAAAATAAATTATAAATATGCATGATTAATGTGCAGTGTACTAACAGTTTCTACATTCATTTTATTCAAGATCTTATAAAATGAAGTGTTCTCTTTTTAAGATCAATTTAAGTGTAATAAGGACCATTAAAGGCTAAAGCCCTCTTTTTTTGAGGAAGATAAATTATTCAGCTGAAGGGAGAAGAAAACATGTAGCCAGAACATACTGGTTTAATGCTTCAGATATCTGAATTCCTAGCAGTAATGAATTTACATGCAAAAATGACTTGCATGAAGTTAGAAATTAAAAAAAAATAAAATAAAAAATTGCAGTTTGCCCTTTCCAACAAGTTTTGTGTGCAGCTACTTGTTGTCATCTGGAGGAAGTGCAGAAGAGCCAATACGCATCCTCGCAGGGTGTTAGCTGTTAACAAAGACTTCAAGTGTGTAAGCTGCTGAAGCCCCTTCTATTGACATTAGCATTTCTTTATCACAATATCATAGAAGGGGTTGAGTTGGAAGGGACTTTAAAGGTCATGTAGTCCAGCCCTCCTGCAGTGAGCAGGGACATCTTCAACTAGATGAGGTTGCTCAGAGTCCCGTCCAACCTCACCTTGAATGTTTCCAAGGATGGAACATCCACCTCCTCTCTGGGCAACCTGTTCCAGCGTTTCACTACCCTCACTGTATAGAATTTATTCCTTATACCTAGTGTCTGAATCAACCCTCTTTCAGTTTAAAACCATTACCCCTTGTCCCGTCACAAGAGGCTCTGCTAGAAAGACTGTTCACGTTTTTCTGACAGCCCCTTTAAGTACTGAAAGGCCACAAGAAGGTCTCCCCAGAACCTTCTCTTCTCCAGGCTGAACAACCCCAACTCTCTCAGCCTTTCTTCACAGGAAAGCCGTTCCAGCCCTCAGATCATTTTTGTGGCCCTCCTCTGGACTTGCTCCAACAGGTTCATGTCCTTCTTGTGCTGAGGATTACAGAGCTGAACACAGTACTTAGGTGGGGTCTCACCAGAGCAGAGGGGCAGAATCACCTCCCTTGACCTGATGGCCATGCTTCTGTTTATGCAGCCCAGGACACAGCTGGCTTTCTGGCCTGCCAGGTGCACATTGCTGGCTCATGTCTAATTTTTCATCCACTGATACCTCCAAGTCCTTCTCCTCAGGGCTACTTTCAATCTGATCATCCCTTAGCCTGCATTGATACTGGGGGTTGCACCAACCCAAGTGCAGGACTTTGCACTTAGCCTTATTGAACCTCAGGTTCACATGGGCCCACTTCTTAAGCTTGTCCAAGTCCCTCACGATAGCATCCTGTCCCTCTGACTTATCAACTTCACTGCTAAGCTTGGTGTCATCTGCAGACTTGCTGAGTGCACTCAATCCCACTATGTCATTGATGAAGATACTAAATAGGTCCCAGTATGGACCCCCTGAGGGACATCTCTTGTTTCTGATCTTCATCTGGACACCAGGTCATTGCATCCAACCGATTCCTTATCCACCAGTCACCCATCAGATCCATCTCTTGCAATTTAGAGAGATGGATGTTGTGGTGGACCATGCCAAAGGCCTTACAGAACTAGCATCCATAGCTCTTTCCATGTCCACTGATGAAGTCACTCCATCATAGAAGGCCACTAGGTTGGTCACTCAGGACTTGCCCTTGGTGAAGCCATGCTGGTTGTCTCAAATCACCTTCCTGTCCTCCATGTGCCTTAGCATAGCTTCTAAGAGGACCTGTTCCATGATCTTCCCAGGCAAAGAGGTGAGGTTGACAGGTCAGTAGTTCCCAGGTTCCTCCTTTCTACCCTTTTTTAAAATGTTTCCCTTTATCATGAGAAATGGATTATTAAGGCATCTGTCAGACCACTTTTTTTTACCAGTGATGTCATTGTAGATATATCATATGGAGTATTGGATGATGCAGTGTGGTCTTGCGCTGTTTCTAAGTTTATATTTTGTCTGAAACTGGGAAAACACTTCAGTGGCTCTTCCCATGTTCATAGAGGCAACAAAGGAGAGAGTGTCCAGTAGCATCTATTAATTTCACATCAGCAACCATTGCAACTTTCTTTTTCATCCCTTTTGTAAATCATCTGGATCTAACCAATTCTGTTAATCATGTGAAGATTCAAGGGAGGACTTTGTCCCATGGCAGTCAAATTTAAGAGCCTCTGGTGAGGATAAACATTTATTTATTTATTTTAATATTCTAAAAATCAAAACAGTCTCTGCCAACTGGATCACTGTTGTCCATGTATGTAGTGACTCTGTCCAAGAACAGTAATGCATCTGAAACAGCTTTTCTGCCTGAGCCCAAGTTCTTCTTTGTCATTCAATATCCTGGTTAGTGCAATTGCTGAATCTCTTCACGTAATTTCTCTTTGCTTAATTTAGGTGTTAGGTTTATGGTTCTGAAGTTCTCCAGATTCATAACGAAACTTTTATTTCTTTTTTACTCTTGCTTTCTTTCTCTCATTCTCTTTCTTCAACATGCTCACGTTTCCTCCCCAAACCTTGCACACATTATTTTGCACAAGCAGTTGCCCCAGTATCAGAGGAGCAGGTAGTTGTGCATCACAGCTATTATTTCAGCAGTGTCCCCCAGGAGTTTCAGGTAATTATCACATAGTCCAGGTAGCTCATTATTACCCCCTTACTGGTGGACAGCATCTGAGAGTAATTCCCACACAGGCTGTTCTTTGTTCACAGAGATGTGAAGGGGAGTCCATGACAATTTTTTGCTGTGGCCTCGTTTTCTTTGTATTCTTACTATTGTACTTTTGGCCCTATAACCTGTCTGGCAGATACCTGTGTTTGAAAAGCACCTTTTTCTTGGTGTTGTGTTTGTTTGTTTGTTTTTGTTTTAAGAATTTGTACCTCTGCCTTTTTTTTTTTTTTTTTTTACTTTATTGTGTTTATACATCTCTTTTGCTGGAATAGATCTCAATATTCCTTTTTTTGGGTCAGACTTTAGTTCTCTGGTGGCTGTCCTTTTAATTACAGTTTAATCCAGCCTTCAGAGGGGCTAGAGAGAGGGAAGAAAAAAGGGTCATCATCTGTGTTTTTTGGTAGGTGTTATGCATTTTCTCTGAGTTTTGTGTATTGTATCTTCTGTTGCATGTTATCTCTTAGCATTATACCATCTGGCTTGTTCCTTTTAAAAATATTCCTCTCATGTATGGAAATGCCCTTTTCAAAATTAAATACCACAGTATGGATTCTTGATCTTTCAGGAATGATTAATCTAAATACATATGGCCACTGGCACAGGGTAGCTCTTCAAGTAGCAAAGTTTTGAACCAGATTCTTCTCATACCTTAGGATCAAGGCAGGAGTTGAATGATAAATTGTCCCACTTGTAGTCTTTTTCTTCCTCCTGTTACCCGTTTTAAAACAGCTGCTTGAGCTGAGAGATGTGTGGCTCTTCAAGAGCATCCCAAATGCATTATTTTGGAATCTAGGATTGGCCGTGGCTAAATTTGTGTGCTAAACCTTGCAGTCTCCTCCCATTACCTTCCCATTCCTCACTCTTCTAGTGGTACTCAGCCCAGTGGCTGTCAGGTGCACATCCTGCAGGTCGGTGTGATGCTCCGCTCTGGCTCACCAGCAGCTGCTGGATCTCATTAAATGGGTGCTGGACTGTCTCCAAAGCCTGTGCTTGGTTTACAGTAAGCTACAATAATGTAGCCCTGTTTCTCCCCCATCCAATTTGCTCATTCCCCGTGCCCTTGAAAGCATGGCTTCTCCCTCTCCCTTTGCCAGGTGAACTTTGAATCCCTGTTTCTAAACTTGAGGGTAGCTACCCCCACCACACATACCCCCTTTTTTCTATTTCCAGCTTCTTACTACTGAGTGAAGTTCCTTTTGCCTAATTGCTGCTGGCACATCTGTTCCCCACTGTGCATGCAGTGACAGCTAGGGGCATGCAAGGCCACCGTGGTCTGATAAAAAGAGGTGTCAGAGAGTAGTTTCTTCTTATGGAAAATTTCCTCCCGTGCCCCCAAAGATAAGTGTTATCAAGTGTGAGATGCTGAGAGAATCACAGAAGTCCTAGATAATTCTGAAGGTACTGAAATTGGGGGTGGGCGAAAGGAACAGCACACAAAATTAAGTTTGTGGAGATAGAAACAGAGATAAATTTGTAACGGTCCATTTTTGTGTTCTGTTTTTACTGCTTTCCCTAGAAAACGGATTAGAATGAAAACTGTCTAAAGACTAAGTATTTATTTCATCGCTTGAAATCTAGCCATCTTCTTGTGGCTATTTTAATAACAGTTGAGCAGAGAGATTAGAGATAATATTAGATATAGTCTCCAGTGGTTATACTCATAAAAGCATCATATGCTGATGTATTGTAGATTTTACTTTCCCCTAAGTTACTTGATGAAAAGCATCTTTGGAAATAGATGACTGATTTGTCTCCACAGTGCAGCAGTTCCTGTATTTCTAACATATGGAGAGGCTTTATGGTGTTCTGGTACTAAAAGCTAGCCTGTGAAACGTTCACCTTCTGCTATAAGCCCTGAGGCAACGTGAATTTTGATTTGCTGTCACACAGGAGACTGTTTATGCCAGTAAATTTGAGTGAAGTTTTGTGCTAAAAAGTAACGTGACAGCTGCAGCTTCCATTTCTCTGCATGGGCCAACCAGACTTGCTACAGTCTGTTAACCAGTTGTGTTGTGTTATGTAAACGGATGAGTTTTCTTGAAGTCATTCTCTCTCTCTCTCTTGAAATCAAATAGACAGCTTTGGAAGATATAAAAATTATAGAGGAGACAGGAAAATTTTAGGGGAGGTTATCAGTGCTGTATCATAATATCTAACCATCGTATGTGATTTTTATGTGCAGTTGAAATAACATTTTCCTCTTAAAGTGGTCATCTTTAAAATAATCTGTTACTACATATTCAGGCCATATCCACACTTCCTCTACCAAGGCTTTAATGCATTCTTGTAGAAAAATTGAAAGGAGCTTGAGCTTTTTTCTGATGAAGGCCACGATGCCTCTGGTTTCTAAAGATGGAGCGTGGGGGTGGTAATTTGCTCATGCAGCATGAAAGCATTTAGTTCTTTCCCTGCAGAATCTCCTGCAAGAGAGAGCGCCTGTGCGCACAACGCATGCAAAAAAATTCAAGCTGGAGGGCTGCTGATGAAGACTCTGCTCTAAAATTAAAGACTTGCTTATTTGGACCTAGTAACACACTGATCTTTTTAAATAATCTTAAATATTTAAAACTTGCAGAACCGTTGTTGCTGAAATGTGGATCGTGATTTTCACAAATGAAAGGAAAAACCCTTAAAAAATTAAAGGACTTTTTAAATTTTTTTTTCTTTTTTTTTTTTAATAACCAAATCCAGGGGGTGGGGGTGGGGGAAGGGAAAAGCTTTGAAGTCTCTGAGATCTTTTCCCTGAGGTCAGAAGTTTCTGATGATGTAACATACAATACAGACCAAGCCTTCACTTATCAAGGTTAAAGTTGACGGAGCTTGTATGAACTTGTCAATCATAGGAAGCAGGCAAAAACAAGCCAGCTGTTGTGAGGCATGGCTTTGAAAATCCTCTGTGTTACAGTAAATGAGACGCAGAGGTTGAGACAGATTCAGTTCTGCGAGGCTTTCAAACTGGCTGGCACATTTGTAAGGATGCAAAGCTCACGTATCCAATGAATATGGGTAAACAGCTGTAAATCCCGGTAAGATTGTCTTGTCTTTACTGTTACAACATGAGAGAAGCAGCTAGAGGTGCGCGCCTTAATTACCTTTTTCTGTCGGTTCTGAACAGAAATTTGCAGTTTTAATTCTTATAGTATTTCTTTTGTTCTCCAGGTCTTTGAGTACAGGCTGTCTCTTCTGTCCTATCAGCAGAAGCGACAGTAGAAAATTAGGAACGATGCAATGCTTGGTACAGAATTTAATTTTGCTTAGCATAATTGACTTCTCTGTTCACTGGTGGGTTGGGAGAATAGGGGGAAAACGTGAGTTAATTCCAGCTAAGATGCTTTGTGTGCATGTGCTCGCACACGCGCGCTGTTTTTAGCAGCTTTTGTTTTCACAGTTGGCATCATGCACACTGGAATTAGAAGGCAGTGCCTTTCAAAAATATTTGTTTTCTGGACTGAGGGCTGCAGTGCCGTTGTTGTGGCTCGGGGTGCCAGGCTCGGGGTTCCTCTCGGCTAGGGGTGGTGCGAGAGCTTTTTCATCTTGTCGGTTTCCTGGCAAGCCTGTTACTGTGAGTACAGGCTCGCACGAAGACCTTCTCCACAGCAGCAGGAGATATTAGCTGGGAGTGTAAGAGAATTGGATGTGACTATTGGAAGCAAGCGGTGAGTGCGGCTCTGAGTGAAAAGATGGCTATTGAAATGTGTGCATATGCATGCTAATTAATTTAAATAACTGGTTTAGGTCTTTTTTTTTTTTTTTTTTTTTTTTTTCTTTAGAGATGAGCTACATGTTCATTTTGGTGCCTGCCTCAGGAACCCAGGTGACCTAGCTATTATTCACAAAGTGTTTCATTTTACAGCTTCTGTTCTGTTACTGAATTTTTGTTCAGCTGCAAGCAGCTGGGTTTTGTAGTAACAGCTACAAGAAAATAGCAACAGCGTATCAGTAAAAAAAGCCCTCTAGGTGTAAAAAAAAAAAATAAAACTCAAAAGGAGTGGCAACTGGAATGTAGGGGGTTTTTTTAGTAAATTGACAAAACAATCATTTTTCTTTAAGCTTTTTTAACGTGACTGTGATTTCCTTATTAGCAGTGTTGGAAAGTATTGTCTTTTGTCTCTGCAATGGTTGCCATTTGTGTAGTATGATGGCTCTTGTTATTCTGTTGGGATATTCTGATGATTGAATGCAGTGTGTAAGTGCAGAACACATTAGCTGGTTGACTTAAGTGAGCAGAAGTCATTTTAATTCCATGCAGGTAGTCCCCTGTGTGCTAGGACAGCCATGCAGTAGATAAAGCAAGTAAGAATACAGCTGTAAAAATTATCTTTTATCATTGATTTTTTGATGTGCAGCAGAATGGGGGAGGGGCTTTTATTTTCTGAAGTAGGGAAAGAAAAACATACCTTCCTCTGCCTTTTCCCAGGAGATTCTTTCCTTCTGCATAAAGGCCCCCTATGCTGTTATAAGAAATTTAATTTTAATGAGATTTGATTTTTATTGTGGGCCTATGCATTGTGCTGTTACCCATGACTGACATTTCATCCTACATATCATCCATCAACACATTTTTGCTGATTTGCTGTAGAACTGAGTGGGTCTGTTGAATTTATTTCTGATTTTCGTAGGGAGAGAGGTAACATTTTTAGAAAAAGAAAGAATATGAGGTGAAAACCCATTGCTGTGTATGTTGCCATGCAGGCAGAACAGAAGAGAAATGCTGGTGGGATTGACGGACCGGCGAGCAGCGCTTCTTATCATATTTCATTCTGTGATAAAGCCAGGTGATAATGCAAGGGTTGTTAAGCTAGAGTGACATTTTGCTTTATCATATTGGGTGCAACAACTAAGCTGTATTTAGTGTGACTGACTAAACAGATAGCTGCCATCAGGGCGCAGATAACATTAACAGGCATTCAGAGACAGAATTGGAACACCAAGACTCACATCACAATAAATGGGTTGTAGTGTAACAGTGATGTGCCATGGGGTATACTTTGTGAAATATCTAGCTGATTTTGTACATCCAGTTGTCTTCTGAAGTATATCAGGGCATCTCTTTCGGGTTTTTTTTTAGGAGAGAGCATTCTCTCAGCATCCAGCACTCATTATTCTTTTCATCTTAATACATGCTTTGGCTTTAAGACCGTTTGCTTCAGTAGCGCTTCTGGGATGCAAGTTGCTATCAGCTGTCTCTTCAGACAAAGTCAGTGAACAGGTCTACTTCTTCATAGTGACATGTGCTATGTCTCTTCCTGGAGTGACCATTATGGTACGGCCATCATGGTGATTAAATGATCTGTTTCTGGAGGGTTCTTTTTTCTCCACATTTGTCTTTAATGATGTCTGAGTAGTTTTGTAGTCCAAGTTCTTTGGAACTTGGCATCTTTGGAATATGCTTCATGTGTCACTATCTGGTGGATAGTGCCTGCTGTACTGACTCAGTGAGAGCAGATACAGTGCTCATCAGAAAAATGGACCACTGGTAATATAATTGTATTGGATGCCCAAATTGTGGTGTTCTAGTGTCAGTATCTCCTTGGTATTGCAATGGTAAAGCCAAATTGAGGGTTTCAAAACCTTTGGGGTCCTGGATCCTCTGGAAGAAAAAGCATGTGGAACTCAGATAGGGATTCAGATATCTAACAGAAGTAAGATGTCTGCATGCAGGTGAAGTCTTGCCTCAAGTTATAATCCATAGAGATCTTGGGCTTGGTTGAGGTGGCTGAACACAGGTGTCTAGTGAGACTTGAAACAGCCCACTGGATCCCGTTTGGCTTCCAGCTGCCACCTCTTAGGGAAACTGATGCCTTTGAATCTTTAAAGTTTCTGAAATGGTAGAAGGCACCTGTGCTTTGGTAACTAATTTGATCCCCTAGACAGGGAAAGAAATGCATGATTTGCTTGGAGACTACTTAAGAATGAGCTGAATCTGTTAGATTGCATCGCCCATATCAATATGGATTAGACCCCAAACTTTCTCCTAAATTGCGAACGATCTTACCCTGTGCATCCTGTTCCAGCTTCGTGGCAGCCTGTTGTGGTGTCAAGCAGAACTAGACTGGGTAGGAGAAACTACTCTTTATTTGTGGACTGTTGCAGAAGTGCGTTTGGATCCCACTGTGCCAGGCAAATGAAAACAGTTTCGGCACATAAAGTTCACAGCTGAAAAAGCAGCACATCAGCAAGGGCTCTGCCTATAAACAAGGTTTTGGCATAAGCAAAGACAGCGTTTCACAATTGCTTTAAGCCACAGAAGTATCTGTTTTGAGCCAGGTCAGTTCCCTGATCCAATTTTCTGTGGGGCTGTACAGTTCCTACTGCTGATATAATGGAGAGAGCAGGAAGACAAAATCAGAGTGAACTAAGTAGAAGACTGCCTCTTCTGGCAAAATATTGTCATTTCAATCAGTTTAAAGGGACTGCAAACTGTGGCCTAGATTTTGAGGGGGTTGTTATTGTAGGGTGAGAACTTCTATGGAGGAGTCTTACTCAGGTATGAAGGCCTTTTTCCAGTTTAGCTTTTACTGCTTGAGAAGGAATTTAAGCTAAATCAAAACCAGCCACTCCATTTGCTCTCTTTTGCCAGTATGTTAGTGCAGGACATGTTGTTGCTTACATAACCGTGCTTATGTTTTATGGTGAAACTTCTGAACAGAGGTCGAGTCTTAAACAAATGTTGCATTTTTCAAATGTTGGCTAATGCATTTTTGCAAAGCTTATCTAGTCTGGGATTTTAAAGTTGGATGTCTTGTGGCAGTGTTTGGCTTGGCCTGAAGCCTTCTCAAGAATCCTAAATCAGATAGATAAAAATCAGACACACTGAGTTGATCGAAGTGACTTTCATTTATTGAGATAGGACATTCAGTCAGATCGTTCTACCTCTCTGTCCAGATCTAGTCAGATCCTGAGTGTCGGACAAATGAAGGAAGTGCTTTGGGGTTGTTTATCATGGCATCCAAAAACATTATCCTTCTGATAGGCATCTATACATAATGATTCCTGTTGGTAATCATTCACTGACCACACTGGCAGGCTCCTGGTAACTTGTGTGTGTATATGTGTGTACATAGAGAGCTCTCCATGGTTTAACTTGCACGTAATAGCTTACATTACTGTTACCTGTCTCTGGTAGAATAGCCTGTTGTGTTCTTGCTGGGGGGCCGGGGTGTGTCCAGACTGGGAAGGAGACTTGGTTGATTTCCCCAGTTTAGTGTTTGCTCGACCTTTACATTTCAGTTGTGAGCGTGTGTGCCCAAAGCTAACAGAACCCGAAGGAAACGAAGAGATGTACTTGTCTATCTGGGTAGAAAATACTGCCATTGTGGAGATGCACGCTTCCACCCCCATGGTGCAAAGTGGTGGTGGTGTGTTGAGTGGCTGTGGCCATTTTTTGGAATGTGCAAGCCACAGAGCAGAGCTCCTCCCGAGCTCACCTGGCCAACGAGCGAGCGTGCAGCTTCTTGTCTCTCCTCTGGGAGAGCTGAGCCCTCTTCTGAATGAGAGCTTCGCTAAAGCATGAAGGACTGATTTTTGTAATGAAGCAGTTCCTTCTCTTCATTTAGAAGCAAATTTGGGGGTTCTGTGGCGCACCGTAGAGATATGAAGGCTCCTAAATACCAAAATACCAATTACTACCTAAACACTAAAAGCAGGTATAGTAGAAAATGCTCTTGTTAACCTCCTGTACTGGACTCACCCTTACTCTGAATATCACTTTGTATCAACAGCGTAAGCCTGTTCAGGAGAAGTGAATGGTCTAAATCATCTGACCGTCAGAGCTGTAATGTCATCATGTGCCGGGGATCGGGAACATGGCATGAGCTTTCCCAGTTCGGTTGTATCAGGGAAGACTCTTGCACTTGGATAGTTGTGGCATCGTATCATGGGGACAGGGGTGCTTTGGGTTTGAAGATAACTTGTTTAACATTTTTGGTGATGACTAATCTGGTTTTTAGAATGAAAGTGGTAAATAAGTCAGTTGTCATGTTTTCAGATGACTTTTCTGTCTCTCACTTTGTAATGTTTGGCTATAAATGATGAGTTCCTTTCAGTGGTACAAGTTATACAAGTTGGATTAATACAAATTATCCTTGTATTAATCCAATGGGCCTCATTTCTGAAACAGCTGCATTCTGGGCATATTGGTACCTGAAGCACCAACAGATTTAAAGTAGCTTAGTGGTCTACTTGATATTGATAATAATGTAACACCTTTACAGGTTCTTGCCACTGTGTTCTCCTGGGGCTTGAAGCTTGCTTTCTTTTCCTCCTTTCTGAACAGTAAGCTCAAATCTCTCCAAAATAATGTGACAAGCATGTTTTGCATGAGGACCCACTCACACTGAATGTAAACTAGCCTCAGTGTTGAATGTAGCCACCTTTCCTCAGACCCATTTTCTGTGGCACTGCAAAATGTTTGATTACCTGTGTGGAAGCTGTATGAAGGCATGCGTGTAATCTCTGAATTTTATCTCCACATTTGCAAATGTACCATCTCTAAATTTCTCTGTGCTGTGATTCTTTACTTCCTTTTACTCTACTTTGGAAGGTGACAGGACTACTAAAGCATTCATTGCTTCTGAGACAGGATAATATTAAACAGATTTGGTTACTTGCTTTGGATATGTAAACGTCTCAGATTGGTGGTATACTCTGTCTTGCTTGCTTCCACCAGCACACCCACTCCTGATGTGCATGCGAAGTTGAATGTACACTTTGCAAACTGGCTGAGGTAGTGCATGTAATTTATGACTCTGTGACATTTTGTGCCATGACGTTGATTCTTCCATGCACCCAAGTGCAGCTATTACACTGTCTTATGCTATGGCTTATGTATGCGAAGATGGATAGAGAGGCCTGAAGAGTATTTTGGCACAGGTTAACTAGGAGAAAATTGTGCTCTAAATGGGTTATCTGGACAATGAAAAATGCTGATTTAAACATTGTGTTTCATACCTAAGGCCTGCAGTCTTCATTTGGTAAATATTTCCATTAAAATTAGTAGAACTATTTACAGGCCTAGTTCTGCTTATATTGAACTCACTAGGGAAAACCAGCTGACTCTAGAGATGCCACATAAACAAATCTGAACAGTGTTGATCTTTCTGGCCTTATATCATTTGACTTAACAAAACTGTACTTCATCTAGAGTAAAATAGGAGTCAGTAAATACTGTTTTGTAAACCAGAATTGACTCTGAGTTTGTCAGATGACTTAAAGTTGTCTGAACCAACGGCTCTTAAAGTTAAGAGCAATATGAAGAGATCTGAGTTTGAACACTATTCAGCTCCTCATTCATGTCAAATTGAAAATTTACCTGTTAAAACTGAATTTTAACTAATCACAGGAGAGATTGTGTATGTGACTGCTCAGGAATTAAATTGTGAAAAAGCTGTCTCTCTTGGATGTACAATGCTATATAAAAATGCCATGTAAAAATCAGTGTAAAGTATAATTATTAAAAATCCCATTCATCAGGCAGTTTAACGGCAATGTCCAGAATTTTTTTCAGAACTTTTTCCTGTAAGTGCTGAAACATCACAGATCCAAGGACTAAAAATAGTATTTTTGAATGTAATATGATTGTGCAGGTGTGAAAGTGGAAGACACATCTAATTAGTTGTCTTCCTGAAATACTTCATTTTTTTAAATTAAAGTATTAATGCAGTGTGTAACTGCTCCAAATTTTTTGTTCCTCTTGATTTTTAAGTGGACTTTATCATTTTACTTTACTTGCTTTTATCTCAAATTTCATTTTCATAGACACTGATGTTAACCATCTATAGTCTTATTCTCAAAACCAGTACACTAATGTTAATAACCTGCTCACAGTGAAAATTGAAGTCCTTTCAAAAGAAAGCTTGGGTAGAGCATCTCTACACAGTTACTACTTCAAAATACAGAGACCAGCACTGTTGGCAGCATAAATGATACTAGGAGCTCTTTGAAGCCTTTTAATTCTCTGTTGCAGCTTCTTTTGTAAGCTCATTGTGTCTCTTCAGCCTCCTTTAAGCAGAGTACAAACCTATCTCCTCTTGGGGCTCCAGAGGTACCTTTTTTTTTTTTCCTCTGCCTTCTGTTTCTTTCCCAATTTGTCTTTATCTGGTGAGCACAAATGAATTACACGTCTTGTGGCAAAGCACAAGTCTGGAGCTGCAAAAGCCTGTTTCCTGGCTAGAGAAATAGAGACTGTAGAATTGGAATACACCCAAAAATATTTCTATTTAAGATAAGGCCTTTTGGGCCATTGTTTGTCATTTGTGCTGACAGGGCAAAAGAAGTTCAAGTTTAAAATAAGCCTGACTAGAAAATACTACCCTTTCTAAATTTCCTCTTCTCCCTTTTTTTCAGGAGATACTAATTTTCCCTTTCCCAATTTTTTTAGCTTCGGCAAACATTTTGTTTGCACTCATTTCATTTTTCACCGGTTATGCAAAAATTGGATTAATAAATGAAAATAACACTGAGGTATTAATTTTGCACATGGAGAAGAAACTTTGTTTTCCACACTTTGTTACTGAGAAGAAGAGAATTAAATTTTAGTATTAGGATTCCTCTTCTTGAGACAGTTTTGTTTTCTCCCCGCATTTGCACGTTTGGCTGTGCCTCATACATCAGCTCTGGAGGTGTGCTGCACGTTTAGCTACGCCGTGCACATGGCAGCACCTCAGGTTACCCAAAGGTTGTGTCGCATCCTGTGGCTCTCCATACCCTAATTTAGCCTGACATTATGCTTTGACTCATCGGGTTAGATTAGGTGCACCATGTGTACCTGTATGTGAGAGGATGGGTTTTTGTGCCATACAGTTACTATAGATCGGAGGAGTTGGTGTTAAATGTTGGATGTGATCTCAGTGTTCAAGCTTCCTGGATTGGTGCAGTGGCCTCATGCTGAAGGAATAAATCAGCACTAATGACATGTTCTTCTCTCTAGGCAAGCTGACACAGGGGCCCTGAGGGAAAACCCACGGGAGAAAAGGGATCAGCTGGACCCAAATTTAGGCCACAAGTGGAAGGCATCTGTCAGACCTTTGTATGTGCGAGAGCCTACGGCTCTGCCTCATGAGAGTCGGGGGAGGTCTGGGACATTGCCTAGTGATTACCGATACTCTCAGGAAAACGTGAGCGAAAAGAGCAAGGATCACAGCCTGCCTCATCTCCCCTGCTCGGAGCCACAGACCTTGAACAATAACCACGCCTGTCTGTCCCGTGGCAAAGGAGAGGAAAACCAGAGGGTAGATCCGGCCCTGCTGAACAAGAAGCGTGGACCTGCTCCTCAGAGGCCACCGCCACCAAAAAGAGATAAATACAGGCGACCAGATAATTCTGTGCTGTCACTCAGCACCTCTTCTGAGTCTCTGCTGGTAGCACCCAGCCAGCCCTTTCCGTCCTCATCCCCCAGCTCCTCTGAAGTATTTTCCAGTCACTCCTCTCTCTGTCAGAGTCCTGCTGCTTTCAATGGAAAACTGAAGAGTTCTAATCTACAGCAGCTCCAGCAAGTGTCATCCGCAGAGAATGTTTGTCAGCACTTAGAAGAAAAGACGCACCTTAGGTCTGAGTCAGTATTGTCTTCCAAGTATCGGTATCTTCAAAAACCTGGCATGGAGACATCAAGGTCCCCTTCTCCTCAGTTTGCACCGCAGAAGCTCACTGATAAACCTCCTGTGTCCGTACAGGATGAGAATCCAGCAAGGTACTAGATGTAACTGCGTTATTATTTTATTAATGCTCTTTGCCAAATAAGGCCTTACTGTTGACTGTTCATCTTATTTACTAAAAGCACATCCTTTGGGTTCATTAAGCCTGAGCCATCCCAGCATGTCCTAAAGAGACCTAAGACTTGTGTGACATTCCAATGGGCACCATTAAAGCCCTTCAGCTGGTCTGTGGTTTCTTTTAGTTGACTGATGCTGCTCAGATGTTACAGCTGGTCATTAGTAGAAAATGAAAGGGATGGATTCAAATGGATTTTCCACCATAAGTCTGGGTGAAATCATAAGATTCCCTGTTGTCATTTCCCCACCCGAGATTGTGTATGAATGTAAATCAGTGTAAGGACAAAGCAGATGTGGGAAGGGAAGATGTATCTTTTGCGAGGACATCTGTTTTGAAAGCACAACAGTAAGGTACACTGCCGATTCATGACTGCTTTCATGTTGCTTTTACAATGAAACATGGCATTCCAGGTAGTCTGCAGAGGGGTCCACAGCAGTGTTTATGTTGAGATGGGCTGAAGATTCAGTGGTAGAGTGTTAGTCCTTTCCCAGGCTAGATGAACTCACAATTTAGACACACGAACTGAAATTAATTGATTGCTGTGTCTGTCATATGCTGCTAGCATCCTCAAAGGTTACTCTCCCACAAGATAACAGCCTCTTCCAGGAAGCTCAGGAATCCTAGTTTTCATAAATCCTTCAGCGCTATAATTCATGGTTAAAGAATGAAAACAAAACCTCCGAGCTGAATGAATGCAGAGGTTGCTTCTCTCGGCAAAAGTATTTGGAATAGCTTTTCTGTACTGTAATATAAACGGTTGAATAGATTCAATCATGCTGTTTTCCAGTGTGCCTTATGGCACAGAAAACATGAATTACTTTTCTCTTAAACATGCCTTGATGTTTTTCCACTTGTAACCAGAGGGAAAAAATGACATTTCACTCTTCAGTGTTTTTAATATGAAGTAATGACACAGCTTAGTATGAAAAGTGCAACATGGCACATGAACCCTGGCATCTATGTGCAGAGGTAGATGACAGTAATGACTTCCTTAACGTATTGCTTTGACTTCCTTAAAGTATTGCTTTATGAATAGGTACTCAGGATGCATAGAAAACTAATTGTGTTTGTCCTTCCTTTTTACTAAGCTTTAATGTCAAAATGAACACTGAGGTGTACCTAATTATATGCTCACACCTTAATGATACACTTACCCTGCAAATCTTTTGTTAATATTTAAAATTCTTAAGCCCAGACAGCTCGTATTTGTGCAATGCATTGTCCTCGGTTAATAGTTACGTTACTCAATAAAACAGGTGTGGCAAGAAGGGAAAGACATGTGGGACATACCTCTGAACCTTCTTTATAGTATTTACTACATGAGACTTATTTCATAGAAGTAAAATATGTCAAGTAGACTTTTCTTAATGTGCAATTAATTAGATTTGGCTTATTACTTCTACTGGATCCTTGCATCTGCGCCTTTGGACGTGCCAGTCTGCATGCCCTGGGCAACTATGATGATGTCAGCATGTAGCTGTTTACTCTCCTTTAAGAAAGGTGTCTTGTTGATCAACAGGATAAACCGAGTGTGCAGGGTTTCCTGCAGCATTTTAGGTAGAACCTTGTAGTAATATTAGCACAACGTAGAGAAATACTAACGGTGTGTAGAACCCAGCTATCTCCAAAAACAACTGTTTAGCAATAGTACAGATGAAAAAGTGTAGCAGTAGATTTCCAGTAAACATACACTAGGGTCAAGGAGTGACTGTGCTCATGGTTGGATTAAAGCTCCATAATGGCCACAAGCAGAATTGCTGCAAATCAAAATTTCATGCCACAGTTCCACAAATGGAAAGCCTTCAGAAACCAGGGGGATAGCAGTTGCAGAAACAGAATTTCTGAAGTGCCTGGTGTTGAACTGTCTTTGCTCTGAATTGAATTCAGTTGACTTGATGATGCCGCTAGTATCTGGAAAATCTTGTACTAGGCTGAGAGGAATGCACTTAAAGTCTCAAAACAGATGACAGGCATTAAAGGTAAAGAATTGCTGTCAGCTCACTTGTTCCAGTTGTTCCACACACTTACACATGCATCTTGTATTTTCCCCAAATTCAGATAAGTATTCCTCTTCACAGTCTGGTGGAGTCCAAAAGCTGTGGGCTTTATTTAAAAACAAACAAAAGGAAGGTTCAGGGGCAGTGGCAGGAGCTGTAGCCTCCTCTGCTGCAGCCAGGAGGAGAAAGCCCATGTCTGTAGGCAGGGACCTGGGGCTCAGCGGCAGACACAGGAATGAGCTCTTCAGAATGACAGTCGCCTTGAATGAAAACAGCCTGACTGAGTTGGGGGGCGGGGGGGAGGGTCAGTGTGGGCTGGGAAACCTGCCCCAAAAGTTGGATCAGTATGCCAAAGCATGTCCAGAGAGCACTTGAGGAAAGTAAATACCTATTAGGAGCCTGAGCATACATTCAGAAGCAAATACACCTTTAAAATATAAAATAGAACACTGAAAAATGCAAAGTCAAACGGATTTTGCTACTCCCTAAGAAGGAAAAATGCAGCACAATGAAGTATAAGTTTATTTTTAAGGAAAGTGACACACCCATGCTTAGAGGAAGAGGGCTGTAGTATGTCTTGCTCATTTATCTGAAAGGCAGCAAGCTACCCAGCCAGATGAAACCAGATATTTTAGCTAGTAGGCAATGTTCCTTTACTTGCTGTAGAGCTTCCAAACCCACATTATGACAATAATTTTAAACCTTCTGCAAACTCAAAACCACTGAACTAGACTTCAGTTTCTTATATGGTTTACATACAGTACAGATGTTTCAGTAATGTTATTTAACATATTATTGTCCAATTTAAAAATCTAAGTTGGCCTCCTCTTTAAATATCTTGCTTTTCTGAATGTCCAAGGTGGCCCTTTGTACTATGCAGTACAAAATTTTTGCTATAAGCTTCCCTTAGAAGGAGTATCTAGAATTGTGCATTATCCTCTTCAGTGGCTGGTTTTTCTTCTCTAAGTAGAAAACTAGAACACTGTTGTGGGATCTCTGTATTAAACTCCCATATCATGTGTGAAATTTTACAAATGCAGGATTATTTTTTTAAAACCATGTAATTAAGTTTTGAATGATTTCCAGGTTTTCCATGTGTGATTATTTGTTATTCTTGTAGCTCAGCAATGGCCTAGCCTGCAGGATGCTTCCATCTGGTCTGTTGTCTCTTCCCTTGGAAGAGCTGGGAATTGACATGAAGGCATCGCAAACTCCCCAGGCAGCTCAGCCGCCTGTCAGGCAAAAAGCTGAGGCCACTGTTGGATCTGTGTGAGGCAAGGAGGCTGAGCTCGAGGCATGTTTTCCTCTGTATGCGTGGCAGTAAAGGGGTTAAAAGGCAGTTCAGCAGCACTGTCTCAGATCTGGGGCCTGGCTGCCAAGATCAGACCCTCACATTCATAGAAACAAACAGAAGTCCTGTACCGTGAGTATTGCGCATGGCTCACATTAGGATTACTTACAAACTAACACTAAAATGTGTGGGCAGAAAAGAAAACATCTAGATTTGGGGTTTGAGATACACTGCAAGGAGTATTCCATTACCTAGATCTCTTACCTACCTTTTTTCGTATTTAAGCTTCTCCCTGATGTACAGGTAAGGACTGAGATGTAGATTTCTTCCATTTTTGAACATGAATTTTCCTTACTTCGCAGAATTGAAAGGGTTATTGACAACAATACTACAGTGAAAATGGTTCCCATCAAGATAGTTCATTCTGAGAGCAGCGCAGAGAAGGAGAGTCGGCAAAGTCTTGTCAGTACTATGGAGCCTCCTGCTTTACCCAGTGGTTTGGAAAAGGACCAGATTAAAACACTCAGCACTTCTGAGCAGTCCTATTCACGATTCTGTGCTTACACCAGGCAAGGTGTAGAGCCAGAGCCGGAAGCCAGAACCAAACCAGCTGATCCTCCACCAGCTGAAGAACCTGTGAGCAGCTTGAAGGACGGCGGTGCTGCCACACCACCAGTCAGCTATGTAAAGGCCAAAGAGAAGACTTTTGAAGACTGGAAGTCAGAGGAACTAGCCAGAGAAATTGTGGGAAGAGATAAATCTCTAGCTGACATACTAGATCCTAATATGAAAATAAAAACAACAATGGATCTGATGGTTGGTATATTCCCTAAAGATGAACACCTCCTAGAAGAAGCTCAGCAGCGCAGGAAGCTCCTGCCAAAAGTTCCTTCTCCAAAAATTTCAGAGGAGAAGTGAGTATTGCTATCTGTGTCAGTTTTTCCTAGGGGGCTGAAGGTGAGGATTTTCCTGCTGTTGAGTTTTGGGGCTTTTCGAAGACTTTTCTGTTAGAGTAGCCGTCAAGCATAATACTGCAAATGATACCATTAATGATAGAAAAAAAACAGTGTTGTACAATATGAAAAGTTTCCCAAGTCCCAGTTGAAAACTACTTTTGTCAGAACTTGAGGAATAATTCACTTCTATTTCATAGTGATTAGATATTTCAGCAAGATCTTCCAGTCCAGTAACTGGATAGAGAAGGAATGATATTTTAGTCTTTTTTTACATGATGAAAATTTACAAAGACGACTTGAAGTGGGCATGAGGCATTTCCTGGAAGTTAATGAGAACAAAGCAAGAAAATATTTAAATTCCATTAAATTCCATTGATGTTGATGTTCTGCGAGTCTTTCCTTTCCTTGGTATGAATTAGCAAGCTAAGTTGTAGCCTTCTTGAGAAGTTCATATGTAATTCCCATAATCAAAAGACAAATACTTACATTGTAGTATTCCCGTATTGGACAGTCCGAAAGGAGACTGAGGTATTGCACTACCTAGTAATATATAATTTTACATTTTCTTTCCAGCAGAAGTATCTTAGGTCCATTTCAATCATCGTAATGGTCAAAGAGTACTTCTGTTTTAGCTTTTGGTGGGCATGTCCTGAGTTCATACAATTTTTCCTCATAACCGTATCCTATTTAAATGGATAATGTCTTTCTGTTGAACCTCCTTCTTGCCTGGTGAAATGATGGCTCTAAAAGATTGTCCTTTCTCTTCAGTGATTCGAGTGTCAAGGCAGTTAATGAAAGTTTTGACTTTTTACCAGGAAAG
>JAAGNO010009981.1:49149-75737 GCA_033439905.1 Ceryle rudis | reverse complement strand
ACTCAGTATCAGAATAAATAGCAGAGTAACATCAGTCTAAGCTTTGCAAAATATGTCTAACATTATAAATGTAAAATGATGGCTATTCACAGTCATAGTAGCTCATTCTTAATATGTACTGGCCCTCATTTTATAGCAGCCCCATTCAGCCCAAGAAAATTTTAAGATTTCATCTATTTAGCTCTTGAAATAAAAACCAGCATCTAAGTACCTATCAGCAGACCACTCGCCACAATGAACACTAAAGAGAGATCACAGCAATAACAGTGGTTAGATTCAAGTTCTTACCATCAGGTTTTTTGCAAACAGAGAAGTAACTTTCATTGCAGGATCCTGTCTTCCAGGCTCCAGCAATGTCTAGATAGACACAGCCTATTTTCTGCTTTGGCTCCCCTTCAGCCCATTTAGTGTACTTCATTCTCCAGTTATCAATCCACTCATAACGCCCATTGGTCTAAGAAAAAACCAAATCAATTGGAATGATTAAACTCTAAGCATTAACCATTCCTTCATCAGTCAAATGTCTCTCTATGCAGCACCTTATGCTAGAAGCTTGGGGTTTTTTGAAATCAATAACAAGTACCAATGGCTCAAACATTTAAATTTATGTTGTGACAAGCAGCAATTTCTTGAGCAATAGAGCAGTGCAACAAATGTTTTTCAGCCAAAGGAAATGCAGATTAAGTGACACTGAATTAATTTTGAATTTAACAAAAAAATGTTAATTTGGAATTAACTAAAATTTCATAGAAAATAATTTTCAGGAGTAAAGGTCTGATGACTACTTTTTGTACTATCTGTTCTCCCCTAATTTTCAAGAAATGTAGATTACTTTAACTTAAAGTATATTTAAAATCTTAATCATTTCACACCAAAGCTGGTGAACTCAGTGAATCATCCTGTTGATTAGTTCAGGGGAATCTTTTGATTTTTAGGAAGTGGTGTGTTATGATCACTCATTTTTTTACTTTCATGTGCTGAGCCAAATGGCGTGAATGTGGGATGAGCATCTGTGACCAGAAGAAAGGGTGGTGTATTTTAACATCCAGAAAGTATCAAAATAGCAAAGAACTGGAATAGGGGAGACAAATTAAAATTAGGTAAACAGTTTAATTACTTGGCTAACTATCCTCAAAATTGTCAACAGAGTCACAGCAACAGCACCTTGTTTTATTTCTGAAAATTAGGTATTGTTACTTAGAATAAATGCTTTCTACTGTGCATCTTAAGAATTTTATCTCAAATACACTGTAGATACAAAGAGATTTTTCAAGATGCTCCCCTAAAATGTCTTGTTTGAAAGCACATGGAGTGCAATATGACAGAAAAAGTGTGAAATACATGTGTAGTATATACAACTGAATGAGAGTAATGGAAGAGGATGGATTCCCATCTGTATATCTGTCAGTACATAAAAGTACTTAGGACCAAGATATAAACTAATAAGCTAAAGCAAAGAGAGGTAATAAGACTTTTCAGTTCCTGATTTGTCCATACAAGCAGGAGCATCACGTTCAATCAGTTTGATGTTCTTACCACATTACTGTTAAGACCAATCCACATAGGCACCCCATACTTTAATATCTTTAGCCACAGGAACGAATGACTGTAGGGGTCTAAGATGCTGGAAAGGTCAAATTGATCACGTTTGCAGTTTTTTCGTGCATCCTCCCATTTCATTTTGGTATGGATGAACAAATAACTGCTGTTACCATAACGGATAATGCTGGATGGGGATGAACTTGTAGAAGGTAGAAACTCAGCATCTGTAAAATAAAGGATGAAAAAAGACTTCCATACTTGTTCAAAAGGGGCTTATGACTTCTCTGTAGTTACAAATAGAATTAAACAAAAAGCTTTTTTTCTTGGTTTCATATTCCCTGACGTCTGATCAGCATGGGTTAGAGGTGCTATTCTTTAAGCCAGCATCACCAGTAAAAATCAATTACAAAGCTGAAGAAAGGACAAGTGCTATTTAAAGCAACCTCTGACAAAGAGTAAAGGAGAATTCTGTATAATCCACCAGAACAGTGTTACTGAAATGAATTAGAATTAGATTAGGTCACAATTTCGTTAATAAAATATTTTTTCATGAAAAGGAATGCTTGTTGTTCTCCAGGGAATTTTTTTGCCAGAGAAAAGGAAAACTCCACAACAGACCAGTCCTTAAAAATTGATCAGATATTTAAATTGATCAGATATTTAAATCCAGGTTTTCACTGCTTTTTCATATCGTTTTTCGAGGTGAATTAGCTTGAGTTTGGTGCAGGTGAGTTACAGTCACACTCCAGACAGTTCATACAACACATATGAGCCAATATTTTCCAGAACATGTTTTGAAAGCATTTGAAAGTGTTCAGAAAATGACAAACAAAATGATGGAGCAACAGTCACACTGAACACAAAAATGGAAACACAAATTTCAGCTCAGGAAGGTAGCAACATGGCAGTTACTTGGAAGGGTCAGCTGAGAGAAGTGACTCTAACTGGATCTCTGACACATATGACCCTTGTGTTCCTGACTGAAAAAAAAAATATTGATATATCTTTATTGGAAGTGAAGTGAAATCCATACACCCAGCGATTCCCTGAAAAAACATAATGTTTGATTGTGTTTTAACTAAGAAGACAAGTACCTGCATTAATTTGGCATATATATCCTCTGTTGTTATCACAACTCTCGTCAGCCCACTTCCCTGCATCCTTAACAGGATTGTTTCTCATGACAACACAGTCAGCCTCGAGGCAAAAAGATATAAAATCAGTTACAAATAGCTAGAAGAAACAAATATGAAACTTTTAACACGCTTAAACATTTTCAAAGATAAGTAATCCCATAGTTTTACTCTTTACTGTCCTTGTAACATTTAAGAGCATAAGTTTTATGGTGTGGAAATTCTGTTCCTCTTGCTCTTCACAAATTTCTTAATGTTGCTCTCTCTTGCACAATGTTGGGGTGGATAAGCAGACCAGAGAAATTACAGTATTTTTGTATCTCCAGGCATACAGCATGGAGAGAAGGAAAGCCACAGACAATTTAAAGAGAAGTGAAATCAACTACTGGAGAAAAGAACTTTGCCCAAAAAAAACCTGGACCCTCAACAGGCAATGCAGCATTTCTGACGTAACAGTCTCTTCAAATTTATCACTGCAATCTCTAATACTACACACAGCAAAACTAGAACTGTCCCTGCCCAAAGGCAGCCATTAATCTGTCACCATCACCCTCACAGTGACATTTCAGCTTCTCTGGCAGGGACACAATAGCTAGAACCTATGTTAGCACATAAACAAACAGTGATGAATGCAGCAGACTGCAGAATTTGCTTCTGTCTAAGACATGGCTGTTCGTCTAAGTACCCCTTGCAAGCTACATGAGAAACCTGCTAAGTTCAGGCACAACTGCAGTCAGAGGACTAGGAGGATGTGCTCACTCAGTAAGCTTTTGGGGCAACTGCCATGAGGCAGGAATCCCACTGTTCTATTTACCAAAGCCTATGAGAGAGCGTGGGGTAAACACAGAAGCAGTGTGGCCTTTACTGACATAGAGAACTGAAATCTGAAACCAGTCTTTGTAGGAGCACTCCACAGATCCTGTCATCAGCTAACAGAGCAACTGCCCAAGGGTTCAAAATCATTCACTCTATTTGGATTTATATTTGACATGTATAAAAGTATGACTGTAGTAAGTCAAGCAGTAACATGTCTCAAATCCCAACAAATGTGTAAATGCAAAATGCAATCTAAAATCAAATTTCAGTGATTGTTATTTACCTGGCCATCATATGAGTATAAATCCGTGTGTCCTGATGGGAATCCTTTGGCCCAGTTTGTAAAGTAAACTCCTGTTCCATCTGTCCAGAGGAACCTCAGTTCGTGATTTATATCATTTAATCCAATCCATGTATCAGTAACAAAATCTTTCATATGGAAGGTGAGGAAAGCTAGAGTAAAGAAAGAAAAAAAAAAAAAGAAAGAAAGCAACAAAGAAAGAAAGAGGAAAAAAAGAAAGAAAAAGAAGAGACGTACTTTTAAAGAAGGGCAATTGAAATGTCTGGCTTCACTGAGACTGGTGATACTAAATATTTTTTTTCTGAAATACACAACACTTCATTGTTGAAAACACAAGAAAGTAAAATGAAAAGGAGGTGACTTTTGAATTTAATGAGCAGGGAACCAGGTACATAATTGTGGCTTTGGGCAAAATACTTCAGCTAAGTACCTAATCTGGTACTGGGATGAATCCCAAAAGCATGACAGAAATGCTTTTTATTAATGTCTCAAGACATTTTTGAATCTTAGTCCCACAGTTGAGTGAGAACCATACAGTCGTGTAGATCACATGCACTTTTGATAATCCCACCAGAGTGGTTACCCCCAAGCGTCATCAGACAGACAGCACCACTGAGCACCTACCACTTGCTCATCTGCACAAGTAGAGTTATTATAGAGCTGTGAGAGTGTTCCCACTCTCCCTGGAACACCTGGGCAATAGCTTCCAGCACTGTCTTAGCAGGGAGCAGAATGCACAAGTGACATGCTTAAAATGAGTCTCAACAGAACTACTCATCATGAGCAAGTCAATTACCACAGCTTTGGACAGTCCAGGAATGCACTTATGTGTCTCGGCTAGCACGGCTAGATCACAAATAGAGCAGGTCAGCTGGCATTCATCAACCCATGAATCCACAATATAACAATCACTGTGATAAAATGAACATATCATGGCTTTCGCCACCATCTGAGTCATGGTTATGAGCCTGCATTTCTCTGCAAATGGTAGGTGAATTTGTCTCCTCTACTAACTGTCCACCTTCCTTTAGTCTTTTTAAATGAGTGTATCTTACACTTCCAGGAATGAAACCAGTAGATTTCTTTGCCAAATGTCAGCATTGCTGTTCTGACAGAAACTGTAACAGGAACTCAAGCTTTTATGCCTATGTCGCAACCAATAACAATAGTTTTGTGCTTATAGCTTTAGTGCTCATTTCTTTTACTTAGAATTCCAGCCCTCTGCATAAGCCAACCACCTGAAATCTGTTCTGCAGAAATTGTGTTGGATAAGAGTTTAACTATGTTTGAAAAGTGAAAGTTTGATTCTTCCATCTCTTCACATGTGGAAAACATAAGTGGTATTAAGTTAATGTCAGCAGTCTAAAGTTCAGCTATATAATTGCTTAGACTACAACACAGACTTGGTTTACAATGGTTGATTTTTCAGTATGCTCTTTTGAGTTCTCAGTGTATCTTGTGCAACATCTGTTTCTCATGACTGTAGTATAAAGCAGTATTTCTAAAAAGAGGGGTTTTTTAAACATGTATCAAAATCTTCCCCAACTTTTAGTTTGAATATGTGCCACATTTATTCAAGCATGAGGTAATTTCCCTCTACTCATCTCCCCTGGTTGCAGATGCAGCTCTTAGGTTCACTAGAATAAGTTCCTCTAGTGAAAAGAATGGTACATCTATAGGGTGAGTTGTGAATAGGTGTATGAGCAGTCAAACCTCTGCCCCAAGCTGCTCAGAGACAGCAAGTTTTGATCCTTAAAGGTGTTCAGCTTGAGTTCATAGAAAAGTCATGCAGCGAGTTAATGCCACCTAGTGAAACTACATCATTTGGAATGGAACTTGCTGGATCCAGCTGGCATCATGTGTGAGCAGAAAAAGCACTACTTTGGCTTCCAGATATATACATGTATATATATCTAAGCCAACATTAAAATTTGGTAGACTCAGGTGGAAACTTCATTGTATATTTCCAAAAAGTATATGTTTGGGGAAAAAAAATAATCTGATGTGTAGTCATTATTCAAATTCTGTCCATATTTACACAAATACAACAGCCATCCTGTAATGACTAAATGTCATCTCACTGAGTTGCTACAAAACTATACACAGTACCTTGCACTTGCTCATTAGGAATAGTGGCCAGGTTTCCTCCTAAATTCATGCAAGCTGTTCGTGCAGCATGCCAAGTGACACGTTCTTCTTCTGTGGATCCAAATATTTTGTAACACTAAAAGATGAAAAAATTCTCTGTATATTATCTTTACTTCAGTATTACTCACATATTGAAAACCATTGCTGTAAGCAAAGCAGGATGGAGAAAAGGCAGTAAAATAATGCATTTATCTGAAAAAAACCCACATTCAGCTTAATATGAGCTTTTTGTGTTGTTCTTTGTTCCATATCAAATTGAAGGTCTCAATAAAGTGTTTTGCTGAACAAGACACAGGCTAGATTTGATCTGAAGTCTCTAGAAATAAGCCAAAATTGACTTTATAGACGGTCAGCTAACAGTGGTAAGTTACGCATGACTGAGACTATTCTGCCTGTTTGTTTATCTGACTCTACAAAGCATATCATGTTAGTTAAGGAAGACAAAATCTATTCAATACTGAAAAAGTATACTGGCTTGGTTAAAAAACCATCAAGATCAAAGCATCGATACTTCAGGAACTCTGTCTAAAGTCTTTAGGAAATGCACATCCAAAGATCTGAAGAGATGACTAAGGAATTACTATTGTCAACTGCAACTGAATATGCTCATCTGCTTCTTCATTAAAAGCATCAAAAAAGCACCTTTCCTGCAAAACAGTGGATGAGCAAACAGAAAAGCATGTAGGCATCAAACCGCCCTCTGAAAAAAAACCGTAATATTTTAGTTTATTAAGAAACAATGTTCTTAAACAAGTCTCGTTAAATAGTTCCCTATTTTATGAGTTGCCAAACATCCAACATGTGCTGTATTTGTTATGGTACCTTATTGTGAAAGGAGAGCCAAGTTGGATGGCATCCTCTTGGAGCTGAAAATGTTGTTGGAGGAACAGTTGAATTAATGGAACTGTTGTGCCGTTCACAAATGTAGGGATTTGGATAACCACAGTTTATATCATTCCAAAATCCTGAATGCAAGATAAGTGGAGAACTGTATGACATAACCACATCCAGAGCTGGTTAAATGGAAATCAATTTCATTCATTCTTACACAGTGCTTTTAGTTGAAAGATAAGACCAAATCCCCAGAGTGTCTCAGTTTATTATCACTCTATTTCAGCATCTAGACTATAGATGTTATTTTAGAAGACATCTAAAGATGTCACTGCAATTACAGAATGTTAAAAGCAGTGTAGAGCCAGGTACTAGAAACATCAATTTTATAATGGCACATTAGGCCAATTTTAATAAAAAATGTGAAACAGTTGTATAGCAATCACAACAACAGACCTCTATCAAAATTTCTCCCTGCTAAACTTAACATAAACGCAATAGCATCAAACTATTAAGTCCTGAATATAATACTGTGGTCTATTTCTACAACATTTTGCAAAAGAACAAAAATAGGGGGGAAGGGGGTGCCTCTTGGAAGAAAAAAAAGTTGTGACACAAACACAAATAATGAAATAGAAAAGCAAACTTATAAGACTCACCTAAATTCTTATACATAACTACACAGTTTTCATCATTGTTTGCAAAATTAGGTTCATGTGGTGCCCATGCCAAATAATTCACTGGAGTGCCATCCATCCAGCTTAAGAAAAACAATCCAACAAAACACTTCTTTAACATAACAACAAGCACTGCTTTCCATAATCCAAAAAGTAATTTTGCAACATGTTTAATACAGCCATTCTTAGCTTAAGGTGTACAGGTTTTTTTAACCAGTCTGCCTTTTTGCTAATTGCACTAAACTTGCTCTCTGCTCAAAGACGTAGGGTATGTGCTGAAGTTAAGTTTACCCTGCATTTAAGCAATATGCTGACACATTTGCAACTGACAGGACAATACTCAAAATAATCACCGAAGCCAACATGAAAGCCAGACATCATTTCAGCATGAGAGCCCAGATGCTCACCGCTTCCTCCAAGTCACACATTCCCTGTGCCTATTACAGAGATTTTATTCGTAACACTGGTAAATTCTTGATCTTTCCCCCATGCAGAGGAAAAGGGCATGATAAACCACCAACCGGGAAATTCCTGTGACAATGTGCCTTACCATAAGGTAAAACACAAACATAAAAGGAGTTGTACATCTAAGTAGATTAAACAATAAAGACCAAAATCATAACCAGACAACCAAGCACTTACTAGGAGACATATTCCTCCTATTGGACTGCAAGTGCCCGGGTTCACCCTTCGGGCACATACATAAGATACTTCACTTAAAAACATATTCATCTTAGGGTCCCTCCAAAAACAATGGAATGGCAGAGACACCTCATTTTCAGGAGGTGATCTGGCTCACCTAACATCTTAATTATCCTCTGGAGTGTCCTTATTATCACTGTGGACTACAAGGAGAACCAAGAACTACTAGGCATCTATCCAGGCACTTCAAGACCCAAATTGAAATGAATCCAGGCCTAAATTAACATCCCATGTAAAAATCAATATGGTGCTGCATACTGACATTCAGAAAGGCTTGAAGAAAACCTGCTTCTCCTCACAGTGCACCTGAAGTTACATAATGGCAACAGCATTTGTCCTTTATTACAGTCTGTTCCCAACAATTATAAGTAGGGACAACTAATGTTTTTACCCACCAAAAAGTTACATATTTTGAGTGGGAGCATCTACTTATATTTTCAGTATAAATCACAGAATAAAGAAAACCAGAATTCCTCCATAAAACTTCAAAATACATTATCTGCAGTGCAATTTTACTACTAGTTTGGGTGAATTCTATTTAGGAAACTTGAAGTATTTCTACTGAATAATCTGCAGCTAAATTAACATGGATTAAACCACTTGAGAACACAATCATGTTTGAATTAAGACTCAAAACTACGTCCTTTGAAAATCCATGCCCTATTAAGTTAACTTGTTTGGTCCCACAGCCTACAAAATCTTAAACAGTAAAGTAAACCTTTCCATATCTAACAGACCTGATGTAAATTTATAAAAACAAAGTTAACGCTTTTATAATGTTAAAGAAAAGCTCAAGTTTTAGGGTTTATGGATCTAGTCTAGCTTCCACTGCTGTCAAGCAGAAATTCCATTTACTTGAAAAGGAGCTGGTCTTCTACAAACAAAAAAATTCACCACTACCAAGAGGAAATACTTTTCCAAAATTCCTTATATGAGCTATATTTTATTGCAGCATGGACAGCGCAGATAACAGCTGAGAGGAAAATTCAAATCAAGCTTTTTTCCTGCCATAATCAAATACAGAATAACAGTAGTAGCAATAGGGTGAGAATGCCTAACAACAGAAAAGGGATTAAAAAGAGTGGATTACATATAATGGCACAGGGTGGTATATTTACTGCAGAATACATTTTTGCAACCTTCACAGTAAAAAAAAATTCGTGCTTCACATTAGGCACGAAAATCTCACAGAATTCAGAGGAAAAACATTCTCATTTGCTTTTACAGGCAACAATTTCATTAATTATTTTTGCTCTGCTCTGTAGATTTCTTTATTTTAAAGCACAATGCAAGTTGGACGGTTCTAGCTGGCCTACCTTGTCCGTTGGTCAACACTCAGTTGTAAACCAATGAAATATGAATCCTCTTTGCCATTTTTCAAGATCTAGAATGTAAAGATGAAAGATGTATAAATCTCCTCTTGTTATAGAAATCTACGAGGTTAATAATGAGCAATGTACATCTGACTGACAGAGGATATTGAACTGCTATATTCTCTAGCTACAACGTTTAGTTAAAGCAGCTCCCAGTTGTCAGTCCACAGCCAAACTTCCCCGCTGGGCAAAAGGTGTGGTCATTCTATCAACACTTCTGACAGTCCTACTTGAAAGTCACGGAAAATGGCATCTCTCACACAGTATCTGCAGCAGATATCATCTGACAAATTTCTTGCAAGGGACAAGCCTTCCTACAGTTTGGATATAAACTGATATAGGCCCTTGTGTCATCTCCCTGCCACTCTTCAGTTGGCTCAGGAAAAGCTCCATGTAGTTCAAATCTGACTTTTAAGCACAGTCCTGATCAAAAGAAGTTGGCATCAAGACAGTATAAACAGGCAACCAACCTAGACAGCTAGGAAATATCATTTAAAAGCTGTTTCTCATGGCATAATCCATGCCTCAAGTTGTTCTTCCTGCATAATTATATTTTCCCCACAAGAGGAAGGAGACAAAGGAGCAAACTTGAGAATCAAAATGAGACTGCTAGGTAGATTATGTCCCAGATACACTGACAAGATCAAAAGCCAATGTTTTGAGTGTTGCATGTAAGTCAATACATTTTGATTCACTACTTAGATCACTTTACCTGATGATAAACTTTACTTTCAGTTAATTTACCCACCTTACAGAATCGTAGCTCACGAGTATAATACTACTTCTTGCTAAAATGAAGCCAGAGATCAATTAAAAGTAAGCATTAAGATTTACTTTAGCACATTACCAATGGCAGATAGATACAGCGTGTTGTAACTGACACACTGAATAGGAAAACCAGACAATAATGTTTAATGCTTACAGTGCTTATTCCTATACAAAACACCAAACAACAATTGTCATAATCTCAGCTATGAAACAATCTAAAAAAAACTTGAGTTTGTTCTTCCTATTAATCTGGCTTCATGCTACTGCAATTTCACTGTTATGAAACTTGTAGGAAGAACACATGGGTGAAAAGGATTTGTGCCCCTGCTCACTTGTTTTGGACGATTTATTCCATAGTATTAATGATTTTCTTACATATCGCCAGAGGAACTTTCTTTCGCTTTCACCCTCAATGACGGCAAGGTCTCCAAAGTTCCTTTTGCAGAACTCTCGACCTTTTTCCATAGGAACACTCTCTGTGCTGATATAATATTGTTTGTCTTCATTTATAATCCATCCATCCTCAGTAGTCTTGTATTCTGTAAGATAAATGGTAACCTAATTATACTGTTCCTGAGAGACAAGACATTCTCATTAGTAAAAGTTTAAAAATGCTTTTAAACATAAACACACACAAATAGTAATAACACTTACTAGGTGCAGGAGATTCTGTTGGTTCAGGCTTTGCACTTGCCCCTGTAAGAAAAAAAACCCAACATTCATTATGATTCTACACTTTCAGCTGTAAGAGAAAATATTTACTATGATTGATAGGCATGTTTTTCTACTGACATTGAGTTTTACATTTAGCAAAGGATTTAACACCAAAAACTAGAAGGAAATAAATAGCCTAAATCTCTTATTTTTGGTACACTATTCATTTTTAAATATGTATTCTTGTTCCCTGAGGCTATTCCTTATGGGCAAGGTATTATAAAATACCTTGAAATTTTCCTGAATTATCTTTGCTATTCACAGGATGCAGAAAACCTTATGACCCAAAGAATTCTCTCTAGCTTAAAGCAGAGGAAGCAGGAACACAGGCTGTATCTTCTTCCGTACCTACTACAGACTGATGTTCTTTCTATATTTCTCTGTTTGAGTGGTATTTCTATGTGGATCTTAAAAAACTCCCTAGATAAAATCTCACTGGAAAAGATCCCATCTTCTTCTTCTGAAAAGAAGGCTACAGGCTAAAGAATTGTTTGGTTTTCTTATGGCATTATGGAGATGGCACCCTGTATGGCATCATTAGTATCACAGGAAAACAATCTCTAGTACAGGAGGTCTCTGTCTTTGTAGGTTTAGCAATTTGTTTTGTGCTAAAATATAATCACACAGATACTGATATTTAACAAGAAATTTTCTGCCTAAAAAATTCTTTTACCAATATAAAGCAGAGCTGGTACTTTATTGTCAATAATCTAATGAAGCATCTTTATTTTGCTCCCTTTCCACCCCATGTAAGAATGTTGAAAATGTTTAAATGAGAACTTTCTGAAATAGTCAAACTGAGGTAGATGCACTGCATGTGGAGCTCAACATTTCCCTAAATTATTAATTTTGTCTTGATGTCTTCAGAAAATAAAAAGTATACAAACTCGGATCTCAAGAGAAATGATCATAAAAGCCAACATGTTAATATAAAATCCAGTCAATGAAAAACAAAGTATCTCGAAACCAGGCTCTCTATCTTGCAACTACAGATTCAATTATCTTACAAAACAGTATCTTAGCTAGGTAAAGGAGGAGAAAAAAAATAAGTATCTGAACTGATTTGCAAACTGTTTTCTAATGCCTTGAAATTCAATTCAGACAAAAAAAAATTCCAAAATAGGATTTGTTGAAGAAGGCATGAACTTTTCTAAATAAAAAGTCAATAGTGAATGTGAACATAAAAAAGCACCATTTTCTATTTTTCAAGTATCACATTTCACCTTCTGAAATCACACAGAAAAATCAGTCAGAAGTCCCAGCAGGGCACCAAAGGCTCTGTATCTTCAAGTGCATCAAAAACTTGGAAATGGTTACACGACTTTGATATTTACATCCCAGAGGGAACAATTCCAATAAACAGGTTTTAAAACTTTATATTTATTTGAAAATTTATTTCCTACATTAAGGGAAAAATCAGCTGAAAATCTTTTCTTATTATACTAATACAGAGGAGTAAGTGATACCTTTCCTTAACTGGCAAATCCATCCATATAGATAATCACAGTGCCTGTCATTCCAAAGCATGCTGGAATCGCCACTGATCTCTGCACAAAGTTCAATTCCTTGATAATTATTGGGTTCTCCAAAGCCCCAGTTTTCATACTTCACCTATGACAGAAAAGGTTTTGTGAAGATTCTGTTATATAGAAAGAAAATAATGGAGAGCAGGAGGAGACAGCATCAAACCACAGACCTACAACTTGTTCCTACTGTCAGTTTAAAAACTTAAATAAGAGAAAGCCAGAATCTCCCTGGACAAATGCTGACATTTCAAACTTTTCTCCAGATTGCATCTGGACTGCAGCTTAGATAACAGTTGTTTCTGATCACAGGTGGAAAAATATTGACAGTTTTTATAGGACCTAAATTCTGTAAAATTCATCTAATAACAATGGGGGCCATGCTACATGTTCATATTAAATTAAGTAAATATCCCATAGGAGTTAAATAATAAGACATTATTGAGACACAACAAAAGTTTTGGCATCTTTCTAAGAAAAATATTACTGCTATTCTAATTTTCCTGTAAATTCAAATTTCAGTTTTCTGTATGGTAAACTTCCATCTATATATTTTGACCAACCTTGCATAAAAACCACCCACATCTCCAAAAGCACTTTTGTTTTTACAGCTTTATATCTTATTCTAAAGTGCAGTCAAGTCACATAGGCATAAAACAACTGCATTCAGCTTCATGGAATGGAGGCTATTTCAGATAAAGAACTAATCAGCAAAGAAGAAAAATAGTAAAGATGGACTATTTTACTCAAAAAATCCTTGCATTTTTAAGAACATTAGTCTACGTTAATTTAATTTTCTTGTTGACTCAATGTACATTTTCTTATCAAAAAAGCAGCGTGTTTTAGTCAAAAAAAAAATCAAGCCATGCAATTGCTTTTCGTAAGCTTTCCTAAAGAGAGCATGATAGAGTAGAGGGTTATAATTAACTATAAAATTGCACAGCAACACACACACCCCACACATACTTGAGAAGCACAGGGAATGCAAAATAACAGCTGTGGAAAATTAAATCACTCACTGGAGATCCATCACTCCAAACAAAGCCATCATCAGGATTCAAGTAATATAAGCCCATCCAGAAATGCTGCTGGTAATAGCCATTGTTCCTAAAAGAATCCCAAAAATAATAAATGGCCCATTTATAAGAAGTTTAAATATAAAATGAAAATTATTAAGGGCTTTAAAATATGTTTAATAATCTGTCATTCACAGCAGTTAATAAGCTTCTCTAAAAATAACCCTTAAAGCTGTTAGAAACAAATAAAGGGTGGAAATTAACTCAAGTGCAACCACTTCTAGCTGTTACCACTATACATTAACTCGAACAGGTTGAAATACTGACCAAGAAAATCTCCAGATCCAGTCCAATTCCCAAAAATAAAGTGGCTTAATACTTTTGTATAATCACTTGATAGCTACCATTGCTCCATTTATCAACTCTCCATTTTCTCTGTAAAGGCACTTACAATTTCCAAACACAAAGTCACTTGCTGCAGTTGAATCACATTTAGAAAACAGCACCTTAAACTAATTCTTATCAGCAAGCAGACACATTTTACTGATTTATCTGAATTTTTCAAGTCAATTTGTGATAACACAGCATCTGAGACTTCTTCCTTACTATAAGTACGTATCTGGGATTCTAGTATGGTTGTAGCATCTTGCAAGGCTGCCATGTTTCATTCTTGCTTCCTAGACAGGCAAGTGCAAGTTCATTAATCCCAGTCCATTCAGGTTATATTGCCAGTGTTACCTTTTCAAGAGTATTCGATCTCATTCAGAAATCTCACACCTGCTCTTTACAGTTCACGGACTTAGTAACCTTATTTACATTCCCTGGGTAGGAAAACATGAAGCTGAAGTTGCTTCTGTCTTCTGATTACTTCATAAAAGTGACAAACTATTAACATACTGCCCAGATTTATAACATGACTATTTTCACTTGCTAATGTGAAAACAACTGGCATCTGTGGTAATTTCATAATATCCCCAAATCTATGGTAAATATTTTTACGTGAGATGATAAATGTTGCCTCAGTTAGATAACTTTTCAATTTCATTTCGGCATCAGCTTCTGGGGTGATTTGGGCTAGTCATACAACTCCTGCTATTTCATCAGCTCTGCTTTTTTGCTGTCTTTAATACAGACAGACAGTGAATCCAGACTGGCTTATACTGAAATAAAAACATACGCCTAAAATTAAATATGTTAGAGAGATCAAAAAGCTAATTAAAGTGAATGGATGACCACACTACAGATACTCACGCAATCGAACGCCATATCACATATTGTTCTTCTTTACCATTAATGGAGGCCAGATCTCCTCCTATAGCTCGACAAAATTCTTGAGATTCGAGCCATGTTTTCTTTTGGTCTCCTCTTGAAAAAAGCTAAAGAAAGCATTTTCCAATCAGAAAAAATAGACCATATAGATGACAAGATTAAGAAACATCAGCTACCCAAAAGTAATTCATTTACAGTTAACTTGTTCTGTGCATATTACATAAACTTTGAATAAAGGGCTGTGAAACACAGGCTTAGTATGTGCCTTTAAGCTAAGTTAATAAACTGCATTGCTGACAGAAATATCTGCTGCAAGACAAGGAGAAAGGCACTTTTCATCTTAAAAGAATGGGAAATTAAGAAGATCAGACATGAAGATTAGATTTTAATGGAATAAGCAAAACCATAAGCATTTCAATAGAAGGCAACATCCGTACATATTGCCAGTCGTGTTTAATATCCTTACTGACAGTCTGGACAAGGGGATCAAGGGCACCCTCAGCAAGTTTGCAGATGACATCAAACTGAGCAGGGATTTCGATCTACTTGAGGGTAGGAAGGCTCTGCAGAGGGATCTGGACAGGCTGGAGCGATGGGCTGGGGTCAGTGGGATGAGGTTTAACAAGGCCAAATGCTGGGTCATGCACTTTGGTCACAACAACCCCAGGCAGCGCTACAGTCTTGGGGAGGAGTGGCTGGAAAACTGCCTCCAAAAAAGGACCTGGGGGTGCTGGTGGACAGCCAGCTGAACATGAGCCAGCAGTGTGCCCAAGAGGCCAAGAAGACCAACAGTATCCTGGCCTGTATCAAAAACAGCATGTCCAGCAGGAGAAGGGAAGTATTTGATCATGCCATTGTACTCGGCACTGGTGAGGCTGCAGCTTGAGTACTCTGTTCAGTTTTGGGCACCATAGTATAGAAAAGACATTGAGGTGTTGAAGCAGCTTCAGAGGAGGGCAACAAAGCTGGTAAAGGGTCTGGAGAAAATGTCTTACAAAAAGTACCCGAAGGACTTGGGGTTGTTTAGTCTAGAGAAGAGGAGGCTGAGAGGACACCTTATCACTTTCTACAACTACCTGAAAGTATGTTGTAGTGAGGTGGGTGTTGGTCTCTTCTCCCAGGTAACTGAAGACCCTGGAGGTGTCACTAGTGACAGTTACAAGAGGAATAGTGACAGACAAGAGGAAACAGGCTTAAGTTGCACCAAGAGAGGTTTAGGTTGGATACTAGGAAAAATTTTTTTACTAAGAGAGTGGTGAAGCATTGGAACAGGCTGCCCAGGGAGGTGGTGGAATCACCACCCCTGGAGGTGTTTAAAAAATGTCTAGATGTGGCACTTCAGGACATGGTTTAGTGTTCCTGATAATATTTAATAGATGGTTGGACTTGATAATCTTGAAGGTTGTTTCCAACCATAATGATTCTGTGATTCTAAGATTCTATAAGCTCATGAAACAATAAAACATATGCAAATCAATTTTTACTGTAGGTATGTGCAGCATATAGAAAACACTGTAATGTAAAAATAAACAACATACTTACTTTGAAACAGAAGCTAATACGACTGTTTGAGTCCCAACCTTCTGGACACCGGGGAGCAGGGGTTGTTGTAGGAACAGGTGGAATCGTCACTCCCTCTGCCCACACTTTGCACAGGAACTTTGCCTTTTCTTCACATTTTATTACATCCCATAATCCACCTGCAATTCCAGTCCTCATGGCAACACAGCCTGGCTTTCTTCCTGGTTGTAAACAAGAATGCACAAAAGCAACATTTAGGGGTCAGAAGAATTTATAAAATTTCATATTCTATCCTGATGGAAATTACGTCTGTACAGAGTCAAAAATATTTCTGTTGTTAGAGCGGGTCCACAAAAATGACAAGAGGGCTGGAGCACCTCTCCTGTGAAGAAAGGCTGAGGGAGCTGGGGATCTTCAGCCTGGAGAAGAGAAAGCTCCAGGGAGACCTTATTGTGGCCTTTAAATATATAACAGGGACTTATAAGGAAGACAGACTTTTTACTAGGGCCTGTAGTGACAGGACAAGGGATAATGGTTTTAAAATAAAAGATGGTAGATTTAAATTGGACATAATAAAGACATTTTTTATGATGAGAGTGGTGAGACACAGGAACTGGTTGCCCAGGGAAGTTGTGGATGCTCCATCACTGGATGTGTTCAAGGTCAGGCTGGAGGGGGCTTTGAGCAACCTTATCTAGTGCAAGATGTGCCTGCCCATGGCAGGTGGGAGGACTAGATGATCTTTAAATATCCCTTCCAACCCAAACCATTCTGGGACTCTATGATTCTAATTCATGAAGAAAAAGAAAAACAAAGAAATAAAACAAGCAAAAAAATCTGTGGTTCATCCACAACTGGGATACTGAATTGTGCCTCACGTCAAATCGCCTGCAGTGGCTCGCTCTAGCAACATCATAATCTGCAATCCAACAGATTCTTACCTAAAACTGAAGATGTGATTAGAGCTAGTTTCTCAAACTTGTCTAATTTTACTACCATTTTCCAAAATGAACTTGCTATCTATAGGCCTAGTACTGGCTTCACAGTCTATATAGCCTTACCACTCCACCTGACATTCAAATCACCTCCTGGGTTCTGAAATTAAAGAGAATCAGAGGAGCTCCTGAAAGGCTAATGCAACACACCAGAACCTTGAAGGCTAATGACCACCCCTTTTCTAATGTGATTATGTCAGAGATGAAATGACCTCCCACCCCATAATTTCATTACATCAGAAAAAAATAGCAATGTTTGCATCAACAAAATGTAGGAAATAAGGAAATCACAATTAATCTAGAAAATATATTAACTAAAAAGGACTAAACACAAATCTCCCACTGGCCCTCTTGTCCTTCCCAATCATCCCATTTTCTCTAGGACCAGACATGCTTCATGCGTGCTGTGATCTCATACACCTCAGAACATGCAGTGAGCAAGTGAGATATGACTGAACATGCAGGACTTGCAAGCGGGGTGCAATATGCCTGCAGAGTTTGCTCTTCCAGAGTAGTACAGACCCAGGCTTTCCCAGAACAGACATAAATCAGAAACTTGATCCCAATTTAAAGCTTCTTTCCAAGCTCATGTTAAAAGCTCATTTCAGCACTGAGCAGGAAGTGTGGAACAGCACTGCATGCTTGAGAAGGCAGCCAGGTATAACTGAGAGCAATTAGTCATCATACCACAAAGCAAGGGCTAAGGAATGAAATAAAAACATTTAAGTAGTGAGCAATGTATTTTGGTCACTGGACTCATTAAACATTATGGAGCCACACCTACCAGGCATTTCGGAATTCCAGTGTGTAAATAAGACAGATTCTCCATTAGTCCATTTGAATGTTCCCTTTTCTTCTACATCTGAAAGTCCAATCCAAAAGTATCTTTCTGTTCTCAGCCCAACCAGGCTAGTCAGATAGGCTTGTTCATACCTGTTCAAAAGAACACAACTATTAAATTAATACTGTTAAATTTATTTTTAAAAGTTGTAAAAGGCTTGTTATTTTCTCAGAACTACCGCTGTGCATTTTTGAAAGCAAAGACTAGATGGATTTACTTGAACAAAGCACATAACAAAACATTATATAATAAATATTTTCCAAGCTTCAATACCAGAGTATTCTGTCTTCTCTTCAGATGTCCAGTAAAGAAAGTGACACAAAGACTGACATAAAGCTGGTGGGAAAGAAGAAAAGTGATGTGATTTATGTGTTATAGCACTGTATTTTTTGAGAGTTTCTAGGACCCTTGTATTTTAATGACTTCTTGTTTCAGGCAAATCCAAAACTGGAAAAGGAGTCTCAGCATTACGGGAGAAAAAAGCAACCAAAAAAAACCAAACCAGCAGAGGCCTGAGTAGTATGATACTAAATTATCAAACTAAGGAACTCTGCAAATTAGACCTAATGATCATGCAAGAAAAGTTATGTTTGGGAAACAAACCTACATAGAGGTAAAGCCTGTCATAGCTCATTATGGTGTTTAAACTAACAGGTCTAAAGAAATCAAAGCAAATAAGTCTTCCTCGTGTTAATTCCTCATATAATCCCCTCATGCAAGTTGACTTCCACATACCTGTCCTCAACAGTTGCTAAAAAGGCCTGATGCCTTCTGCAGGTTTGATTTGCTTGAGAAAATGATACAAATGTAGTTCCAATGAAGTAACAATAAAAACCATGCCTTTTCCAACCCTGCCAAAATAAATATTAAATTATCACATACATTGCAGGAAAAGAAAAGGGGAAAAAGGGAGAAAAAGAAAAAAGGAAAAAAGGGGAAAAAAGGAAAAAAAAGGAGAAAAAGAAAAAAGGAAAAAAGGGGAAAAAAGGAAAAAAAATGAGAAAAGGAAAAAAGGAAAAAAGAGGAATGGAAAAAGAAAAAAGAGGAATGGATAAAAAAAGGGGAAAGGAACAAAAGGGGAAAGGAACAAAAAAGGGGAAAGGAACAAAAAAGGGGAAAGGAACAAAAAAGGGGAAAGAAGAGGAAAAGGGGAAAGGAGAGGAAAAGAGGAAAGGAGAGGAAAAGGTGGGAAGAGGGGGAAAAGGTGGGAAGAGAGGGAAAAGGAAAAAAGGAAAAAAGGAACCACTAGACAAGGGAATAACTGAACTGGAAAAATCAGACTGGAAACAAGCAGGATCAAACTTTTAAAAAATTTGTTTCATAAAATAATTTTTCACATGTAATGACATTTTAGTCCATGTATTTCACTTATAAAGACAAGAGAGGCTTTGCTGTGCACCTTTAGTGCTCAGCACAGGATTTTAACCAGCACATAGGTATTGTGCAGTCATTACAACGGTCTTGAGAAGTAAAATTTCAGCTTGGCTTTTCACAAAGGGAATGACATCTCAAATAAGTTTGTTTCTTATTAACTAACATTTGCACTCTCTTCTGTTTCTTCATTTAAATGTCATTAACTGTGCAGCTGTGTAACGCAGACTTGAGAGAAAAGGCCATTTATTCATGGAAGACAAAAATCCAGTAAGACTCCCTATGCCATCATAAAATACAGAATTACTCAGAATTACTGAGTGTTATGTTACCAGAAGGCCAGCATTACCAAATAAACAATAGATCCACTGGCCATTCAGAAGGACCACAATGGATTCATTTTACTCAGGCACATGTAACAAATACTTCACAGTAGAGAGCACTGCCAGAGACCTCAGCAAAGCCTTGAGAATAGGATGGAGACAAGCACACCCTTCCTGCTGTGAATAATTTTGAAGAAAACTGGAGGCATAGCTGAAGAGCAATTGCTGGTGCAGGCAAATTCCTTAGGAAGGTTTGAATCCCATCAAGGAAAAATGACCTGCTGCAGAGACTAATAGCTCAAGTTTTGCTTAAGTTCTGGAAAAAGAAAGGGACCATCAAAAGCCAAACGACAGTCAGAGCCTAGAATTATTCATATGTATCACCTATCCCATCTGCCACAGAAATGAGATGGACAACTGTTCTAATGATGACAACACAGAACTCATTTTTCCTGTTTTATCTGTCACGTAGGTGGTATTTTCTCTTCTTAATCATTCCTAGCAGCCTGTTCAGATCAGATAGCTTTTTCTTTACTTACTCTCTGGCAGCCCATGTCAATAGTTTCCTCTTCTGTAGGGGCTTCTGACATGGGTTTCCTTTTACAGATGTAGCCAATTTTCTTTTCACAAGAATGGTCTGCCCAAAATCCATCCTGAACATATGAACAGAGCATCAGTCAAGTGGGATTTAGTCTTCAAAAGAGGTGCTTTATGCTTTTAAGCATTTAATTATTTTTTGCTAGCCTTAAAAGAAGCAAAACCTACATCTAAGTTCAGTACTTAATTCCAGCCTCATTCCAACCACACTTCTGCTTGGGCTGATTCACCACTGACTTACACATTCTTTAGTTACTTACACTTCTAAAGAGCAAACTCCTGCAAGTGACAGCAGTACACCACCTTTAGAAAGACTACTGACTTAGAAGGCATGCAGGAGGAAAGGGAGATGTCATGTTTTCCTGCAGAAATCCAGTTGCCACGAAAAAAAAAAAAGTCAAAACAAACAAAACCCACAAAAGACTAAGTTCCGTTATTATCTACATAAAACTTTGAAGATGAAAAAGTTCTATGTCAAAGTTAGAATTAACATTGTTAATTCGTATACTACAGATTTTCAGAAGAAACAATGACATTCCTGCTATATTTTGCATATATTTTGGTTCAACAGATGAACTAAGGTACTGGAAGAAGAGAAACTCCTGTGCAAAGCACTCTCACCTGTGCCTTAAAAGACTCCACTTTTACAAAGTAAAAATATAGCAGTAGATGGCAATTTCTTTTTTTTTTTTTTTTCCCCTTTTTCTTTCCCTCAAGAAATGTAAAACAATCATTCTGGTAACATACAGTCCCTTGTGCCACAATATGCAACGTCCTCAAGAGCCTCAACAAGCCACACTTCCAGCAAAAACTCTCCCAAAGCTCAACACTACTGCCTACAACAACGAAGAACACTAGGATGTTCAGCTGGTGCTTGTGTCTGTCCTATGCTGACTTCAAGGTATGTCCATTGGTGGCTGCATCATCATCTCCTACCATTTATTTCCAAGCCTCACTAGGCTGGTAGGCACTTCAAAAACCACCCAAAACTCTGACCTTCTCAGCCTGGAATAAATCAGCACAACTTTCACAACCTTAGACTTTTTCAACACAGAAAAACTTAGTCTTAAGTTGCAGGAAGATCCACTGCTCTCTTCCCATAACTGAGTCTTCACTGGGAAATTCATGCAGTAATTTCTAGGGACTTCTTACCGTGCCTTACGAGCTGCCTTTTGCAAAGATCTCTCTGTTCTCCTGCTTCCTTATTAACAAACCCAAACACTTCCTTCAAAAAGAAGGTGGTGTCATAGACGGATTGCAAGTTTTGTTCCATAAAAATTAGATGATGGATTCAGCTGACTTCACAGAATCACAGAATGGTAGGGATTGTAAGGGACCTTGAAAGATCTAGTCCTATCCCCCTGCTGGAGCAGGATAACCTAGATCAGGTCAGACAGGAATGAGTCCAGGTGGGTTTTGAATGTCTCCAGAGAAGGAGACCCTACAACCTCTCTGGGCAGCCCGTTCCAGTGTTCTGTTACCCTCACTGTGAAGAAGTTTTTTCTCATATTTATGTGGAACCTCCTACGGTCCAGCTTGTACCCATTGCTCCTTGTCCTATGATTGGTTGAGAATGAGAAGAGCCTGGCTCCATCCTCCTGACACTCACCCTTTGTATATTTATAAACATTAATGAGGTCATCCCTCAGTCTCCTCTTCTCCAAGCTAAAGAGACCAAGCTCCTTCAGCCTTTCCTCATAAGACGTCATTAATCATCTTTGTAGCTCTGCGCTGGACAAAGAAGCTAAGGAGTGAACAGCCCAACATAATCAGCAATGGAACCACATACGTACTTGGGTAGACAAACATCAACAAAAATTAGGGAAAGTCAATTTATAATTATGCTTTGTTTGGTCAGTTGATGGCTGATCCAAGGGATAATGGGCTAGTGTAACTTCCATGGAATATGAAGTTACTTTTCCTACTAAGATCAACTATTTTGAAAGAGTTCAGAAGAACCCACAATAAAATTTCCCAAAATGAAGAAAAAAGTCAATAAAAATTTCTACACAAAAGCCACATATATAAAAAAATCTATATGTAGCTAAAATATGTTATAGGTTTTTTTAATCTACAATTCTCACAATAAAAATAAGTGACTTCTGAACTCGAGGGAAGACCTGGCCTGATGGAAAGCATCAAGCCCTTAAAATTTAGCCTTGAAAGAAACATTTACCAATCTGACTTACTACTTGGTATAGAAAGCAAGAGTCATCCCATCAAAAAGAATGGTAGAACAAAAGCATAGCAAATGTCAACAGCTATCCTTTCAAAATGTTAAGCTGGACAAATGATAGCTTTGTTATATTGTAGCAAAATTGTATAACATTAATTTGCATCACTGTCCAAAATGTATGGAGTAAAATTAAAATGAAAAGTAAAAACAACGTAATGAAGGAGGAGTTAAAATAAAACTGCATCTAGAGCCATCAAATTCAATGAAAAACAGACAAAAATCATAATACAACAAACAAGCATGTTACAGAGTCCTTTTTGATGGCATTGTTGCATGCTCGACTGTTATAACTAAATGCTTACTTTCCATTAGGGGCCCGAGGGCACCAATAGAACTAAATGGCCCCCACCATCTTCATTTGCGGCCTTCACTTACCTGCCTGCCCATGAATTCTGTGGTTCCACTTAAGCTCAGACACAGGCCTTCAATCCTTGTCCATGCTGTAACAGAAGTACTTGTTTCCAGCTCCAGAAACGTCTATACCTGGTTATGGGACTTGTTGATCCAGACCCTGACCTTTAGCTTGACCCTGGACTTGTTTTTTCACTATGGACCTACCCATCAATTACCGGACTGTGTCTGACCCTTCCGACCCTTGTTACTCTCTCCAGAGATCTCTCTCTGATCCTGACTCAGCTACTTGACTTGACCTTGGACCAGCCTCATCATTCTGGATGTGGGCTCAGGTGCATCACCAGCTGCCTTCCCCACCTGCCCTGCTCCTTTGCTGGGGACAGTGGGCAGGCTCTGTCTGCACAGACTTGGTCCCTGCAAGCTGGGCTACATTACGCTTTGCTTGTGGCTCCTCATGTGTTAGAAAGGATCTGACCCATGTTGCTCCCTGGTGCCTCATTTTTTTCTTTACCCTTGAAGGCTAATTATCTGCTCTTATGTATATGAGCAGCAGAGAGACCAGCCAGATAAAGCAATGAGTATGGAACACTTTTGTAACAGTTCACACCCTCTGAGACCTCAAAATATCTTGTCTTGATCCCTCAAAGTGAGAGGAAATGATTTATTTCGAAAATCCCTGCGGACTACCAGCTAACCTGTTCTTAATCACACACAAAAAAATCCACCCTAAATAGCTCATTCTGCTTTTTTTTTCTAAATAAACAATTGGAAGAATTGATTGCAACCTCTGTAACGAGCTGTGTATATTTGACTTTTGCTCTTTTTCAAATTTTTCTTTCACAAATCAAAGCCTCCTTTATTTCTTCAGCCAAAACCTACCTCATGCTTTCCATATTGCTTTTGAGCACTGATACAAGTGCAAGGATGACAGACAGTTCTTCTAAAGCAGCAGAACAGAACACCAGGCTGCTATTTTTATTTATAGCTACAGCAATAAATATATATATCTGTTGGTGCTGGAGTTATAAGGGTCTCTGGGGTTTAGTTACAGGTCTCAATACACATTCAGTGCTGGAGGACCCCAATATTCTTCTGTACTGAGAGACACTGTTACATGAAGGAAGAGAAGGCTTGGTCTGCCAGAGGATGGAGTTGTATTCTTCCTCCCTTCCCAAAGTCAAGGCCCAGCAGCCTGAACTGTTTTTTTCAGCTGGTTTTTGACTACAGTATTATGTATGCCAGCGTGCCATCAGAAACTCTACTTCTGAGCAATGATCATGGGTTATCTGGCTGCACCAAATGCTGCCACCTATAGCACAACCAGTGAGTCTGAATCTTAATGTTTTGAGACCCTGATCACTGAATTAATTTTATTTTAATACCCAACCAAATGTTAGATCCCTTTTTTATAATCTTAGGTCAACAGATCTGCCTAGACACAAACAAGCAATCACATGTCACTACATATATCTGTGACTATTCTTGCCTTCTTTTTGTGTTCCAGTGGTTTAGTCTGGGGATACACTTCAGGATTTTACTGGCCATACAAAGTGAGGGCGAGAACATAAATAGGAACTACTTCCCTTTCTCCATCCATTTCCTTATCCAGTAGGTTTCGGTGAATGGCCACATGGAGCAGGGAAAAAACATTAGGTAGAGACAAACAGGTTCTTTCAGGGCTTGGCATTGTAGAGTGGCATGAATTCACTCCAGACTATGCTGTTCCTGCACCAGAGGTGATACCATTAGGGTTTGTTGCAATCTCTCCCTGCTTCGCCTTTCCCCTAAAATCATACAGAATTAACCAGATGTCTTTTCTCTGATCTTGCGACAGAAACTGAGGTAGCTGTCTCTTTCCTAGAGAAACGCAACAGGTGCCAGGATTCAAACTATCACAAAAAGTGATTTGCTTAGGTTAGAAAATTAGAATCTAGTGGAATCTCAGCTTCTGTTCACAGAGATTTGTAACCTGAATCCAAGCTCCCCAGAATTCTGTAACATTTGGTTTGGCCAGAAATGCCATCTGGATCCTCAGAGAGACACAAAACAAATTCTGCCCCTTACTGCTTTTTCTTGAAACTCGTGAAGGTAATCAAGTAATTCTGACAAAAATTATGGCTTTACCAATGTACTTAAAATGCCCTATTTGTTCCAAAAGACTGCAAGAAAAAAGCAAAATTAAAATATATTATATTAAGGAACTGTGAATATCAAAACCAATGTTAGTACTCTTTTTAAAGTACTAGCCAAATTATGAAATGCTTGTCAGCCTCTCACCTCTTCTAATACTTCCTGCACAAATACTTCCATGTACAATACCTTTAAACCCCAAAGCTCACACCAACAGATGAGGGTAGCTAAAGGGCACAGGGTGGTAGATGAGACAAAATCTCAACTATGTGTTCCTTTCAACTCACCACACACACGCACCAAGGCCAGCTACCTTTCAAACCTCTGGTTCCTGAGCAAGTTCTCCAGCCTCGACCAGTATAAAAGTCCTTGAAGCAAACGCTATGTACAACCTCAGTTAACTAACCCTCACATGTGTGCATTCAGCCTCCTTCCAGTGTCTGACCCTGTAATTCTGTTAGACTACACATCTACTGCATCCTGCCATCTACTGCATCATAATGCCACCAGCAGTGGCATAGCCACTGCACAGACAACGGAACACAAAAATCCTCACCCCTAAAATATCTGCTTGTTCAGTTACCATGTGCACCATGGCCTAGTTGCCATGGAGTAAAATACATTTACACACTTCTCACCAGAGCTTGTCCACTAATGCAATCGAGAAGAATTTGTAATAGGTTATAATCTTACCCGTATTTCTGGACAGCGTAAAATTCTTCACTAAATTATACATCAAACTAACTTTCCAAACACATCTGACTGTGCATGAAGTTCCTTCTCCCTGCTCAGTTCATACAGCAATGAAACTGTGGATCTGAACTTTGGCTCTGTCAGAGAACACCTCCACAAATACACATAGATCTGCTCAATTTGGGGAGATTAATATGCTACACCCTCCACAGGCTTGTCTCTTCCATGGATACTGCTGCAGTTTTGCTCTCCCAAGGATGCTGGTCTAGTTCTATTCCTCATTCCATCCTGGAATTGATGACGTGGTCCCTTTTTATTCTAGTGCTGCACTTGAGAACTCCTCTATGTCCCCCATAGCTTCTTCCAGCTGCAGAGCTGGCTCAGCCCTCTCCCATTGCACTCAATTTCTGAACTTGCATGTTTGTGCACCAGAAGACACATGAACCAGCTGCATGAATACATGCCACTCTTGCTGCTGAGGACTGCATCTAAGTGAAGCAAATTAGCAAACTAGGCCTACTGGGGCTTGAGTGTGGACTTGCCCTATAAGGTAAGCTCTGTAGAGTGTTCAGGCAAATTGGGGAAAAAAATTTTACTTCTCCTCTTCAATTTATAAGTGTGCTCACCAAAAGTACACAAGTTTTAATTTTGCAAAATTAGAAAATGCCTTTGGTACGGGTAAATACATTTTTTTCTCTTGATAAAGTAGGTAAA
>JAAGNO010009981.1:0-44978 GCA_033439905.1 Ceryle rudis | reverse complement strand
GAACGGGCTTCCCAGACAGGTTGTGGAGTCTCCTTCTCTGGAGATTTTCAAAACCCACCTGGACACGTTCCTTTGTGACCTGTGCTAGATAATATGGTCCTGCTCTGGCAGGTGGGTTGGACTTGAAGATCTCCAAGGTCCCTTCTAACCCCTGACATCCTGTGTGTGTGTAATCCTGTGTGTGTGGAAGGAGAATCAATGTGTTTGTGTGTAAGAGTGGGTTATATTCCATAGAAATATTTAAGTAGGTGTCCAAAGTCATGACCAGTCAGGCCCAGGTTGCAAGTACATATCTCGTTTCAACTGGAACATGCTAATGATTATTAGATATTTAGTGTCGCAACACAGATTTCTAACACAGCTATAAACAGTGTCTGCTGTTTGCACACCCACCTCAGAAAATTGCTAGTAGCATTTTCTCATGAAGTTTAAGTAAAATCGAATTTTGTTAGCCCAGCACAAGGGGCTCAGTGCTTGGCCAGAGACCTGTCAATCCTGCCACTGGAGAACAACTGGAATAGAGAGTGAGGGAACCCTGGAAAAACAAACTCTATGTACATGGTGGTGTTGGAAGAAAGGAGAGAGAACACATGTGGCAAAGGCTGTTGTAAAGTAAGTCTGATGGTTCAGACAGATGCCTAATTTGTCAGATTTCTGGGCTCTGCTTTGAGCATATGTATTTTACAGTGTTTTGTTGTAACAGTCAGAGAATTGCTTTGAAAAAAAATCTAGGTATATATGCACCTCCAACACACTTAGTGCACCTTTCCGCAAACTGTAAACACTGAATAGAACCGACATCGGCAGTTCAGACAGGGCTGCAAAGACAAGTCACAAAAGTATTTGTTCCTCAGTGAGTTCGTGAGAGCCTCTTTTTCAGACCAAAGGAGAAGGTGAGACTATTACTGTAAACACTAAAGCAGCTATGGCAAGGTGGGAGAACCTTCTGCCTGTAAATCCAGTAACACCAGGGAATTTATTGCAGGCCACGAAACAAGAAAAGCAGTTGACTGACTAGTTTCTTTGATGCAAGTCTTATTGAATGGCATAGCTTGAGAATTCTCAGTAAGAGAATGTCCTCAATTCTTCATTTCCAGTACTCAGCAAAAATGAACTCTGTGCTTCCCTATTCTCCTTATAAAGAAAATACACAAAAAGAAATGCAATTACAACAAAAAAGATGTAACCAAGGAAATCACATTAACGTGTAAAAAATGTTATCCCAAATGTCAAGCTGATTAATTTACTGTGAAATACATCAAGATACAGAAATTAAGTTTGTAAGCGTAGAATGGCTATTCCTCAAATAGCAGGCAAATACTTTTGTGAACTATAAGCTTGGTTTCCTAAAATCTGAAGATCTCACAGTGATTGACTTGGGTGGCTGAAAGCATGAAAGCTGTATCTGACGTTTGTCTCGTCATTCAGGCATTCAAATTTCTTGCTCACACCCATCCTCTGTGGCCTGATAAGAAAGAGCTCACGCAGCAGTCACAACAGTAACACTAGGAGCATTTATTTCCTCTAACTGAATATTTTATGAAACATTTGGAAACAGTACTTTAAGATCACTGCACCTCCTTGGATTGGGATGAAATGTTATTTTGGTAGTCACCTGGTAGAAGTAGACAGACAGACAGCCTGTCCTTAGAAAATTAAGTTAAAAAATAAACAAGTTTTGCAGGTGAGATTAACAGGTTCCTAATAATCCACTTTGCTGTATTACAGTGCAAATGCTTTGAAGCCCTAAGATTCTTAAATCACTTAGAGATCTACAATGATGTGGGCCCCTGCTGGAAAAAAAAAAACTTCTGCTACAAACAAAAACCCTACTGCTCTTGGCTTTGTTAAAATCTTCACAAAAAAAATCACAAACCTTCAACAAAAATAAATAGTCTGTAAAGGTTTTTCTCTACCTTTTATAGGACATAAGCATGATATTGTTCTGTTGTAAATATTCCATCCCACAGTCCTTGCATATTGTCTTGTTAGACTCAGTCGTAAGTTCTAGGGTTAAAATTTCAAAGGACTGCCTCTGTGTTTGCCAGTAAGGGCACAACTAAGGGAATTTATGAATTTGTGATTAATTTATTTCTTGACTTGGGAGCCCTAGTCAGGAAAACATCATCTGCCATGGGTTTTCCTTTACATCATTAGAAGCTGAGGGCACTTAACACCTTGCATGATCACATGCTTATTCCTTTTATGACTTCCCCCCATGGGACAGTTTGGAGAATATTTTCTGAAGTGAATCATTGCCAATCTCTGGTTAATCTGTCACCATGTTTACTCAGCAATTTCTGTACCACTGAAAACTTTTGTCTCATTTCTGTTCTTCCTCCAAATTACTGGTAAACAGAGGGCCAGGGCAGGGGAGAGAATCAAAAGCCTAATGCCTAAGAAAGAAATGTCCATTAGACTCCCCAAAACTGAATTTAAATCTAAGTAAAAGAGCAGTCAGTATTGAATTGATAGTATATTTATAAGCATCAAAGTTTAGTAAGTAATGTATGAAACCTGAAAAGATGAGCAGTAACCAAGTGAACTATCTAAGACAACCTATATAAACTAGCTGGTTATCAGCGGTATACAAATATTAACAAAACTTTACATCTTCTTTTTAGAAATAATTAAAATGTGCACTGAAATCCTTCTCAGCCAAGACAACAAATATACTTGATTTCAATACTGAAGTGTTCTATATTTATTTCAATATTTAATTAATGAGATACTAGCTCATTCTTGTGTGTGTTTTCTCTTAGCAATAAAACAATACAAATTAGGAAGAAGTCTCTGTCCTAAGTGATTTTGACTGGACTGGTTATATATTGGCAAAAGGAGGAAAAACATTCAAAACCATGGGTTTTTAAGCCAAGTATCAATCACTGAGTTTCCAAAACACCCGGTACACCAATAATGTTTATCAATAAATGGACTGGAAATCTAGTAATGGTTTAGCTTTCTGCTTATAAAACCTGTACTATCAGTGGATTTAGGAGATACCTGTATGTCCCGCAAAGAGAAAGAAATTTAGAAAGAACAGAAAGGAGTGATGAAACAAGGAATTAAGTTACAAGATTTTTATAGTACACAGACTAAGGAAACAGATATAAATAAAGCTATGAAAACTTATCCCTGTTTTGTCTCTCCTATGTGCACTAGGCAAGTGCCATTATTACATTTCTTCTGAAAAAGTGTCTGTATATACAAAATTTCAATGACTTCATGAATAAGTGAAATAGTCTTTTATATGTACAAGGAAATAACTTTATGTATCCATTTATAGACATATCTGTCTATTTTATAAAATAGTCAGATATATAAAAATGTTCTAATGCTCTCAAAAGAATTTTTAAAAATTCCTCTAGTCCAGTGCCAACTTGCACTGGCAAGCTCACTCTGTTTCGTAAGTAGTAAAAATGACCACAAGAAGAAATCAATCAGCTTCTCCGTGTACACGGGGCTTTAGACAATTACTTTTTTTTTTAACATTAAAATATTCTCTTTTTCTTTTATAAGCAAAATATGACAGTTCTGCTTGGTTTGGAAAAGAGAACTCCACCGTTTCTGTAATTCAGAAGTCAAAGCTACTGGAGAAAAATTACTACACAGGGAGTAGGGAGGCCAGAACAAAAAAAAAGAAGTACACACTGTTCACTTTTACAGGGAATCTTGGTCATGCTGCAGTCTGCAGAGACCTTTGCTTGGTTTTACCATGTGCAATAACAAATGCCTGTTAGAATTACAGATAAAAAACACTGGCACTAATTATTTGTTGAGGATTTATTACCAAACCTACCTGTAGGAATAATGAAAGATTCTAAAGTGGCATTTCCTCGTTTACAAATATAGCCAAGTTTCTGATTGCATTCCCGATTCTCCCACTTAGCACCTTTGCCAGGATTTAATGCTGCACAGATTTTTCCAGGTTCTGGAGAAGGATGTCCTTTAAAAAAAAGAAGAAGGCCTCAACAACAAAGTTTAAGCACATCATGATTACTCTTCCAATTATTTCCACATTCTAATCTGTTATGTGCTTTGATTATTAAGCTACATTAACATATAGACAACTGTGATTCTCCACAGTCCTTTAGACTGAATGAGGCAGTTCATTCCCTGAAGAGACAGTTTTTCACAGCAACCACAAGTTGAGATATTTATTCAACTCACAATTTAACAGCCTCTTCACAGGTTCAAAGTCTTGAGGAAAGGTATTGCAGTGCACCTATTTATTTTGTTTGGGTATTTTCTCTCAACTAAACTCCAGAGCACAATCTTTAGGTGAAAAAACTGTTCAGCAAGCCAGTCAAATTCTGTACTTAGTGTAACAGAAAAAGTCATTATCCTGCTAATGTGAACTTGTCTAAACAATATGACAATAGCAGGATATTTGGATATTTTCAGTTGAAGATTAGGATTAGCACTTAGGGAAACATCTAGAAGAAATGTAGAACCTGTAGAACCAAACAAATTTCTGCAGTAAACTGGAGAAACTTCTCAAGATTTGGTCTAAAGTGATTAAACTGAACATGGATTTTCTTTTTTTTCTGAACACAGGCCACTACATAACAAGCGTTAGTATGGCTCAGCAATTGACACAGCAAACCAGTATTTTTTAGTGTGCAAGACTGTTCACTGAAAATTTTCTTATATCATTGTGATTTCATTACCTTAGATTACAGTTAGTCTTGTATTTGTATTTACGTTATACCTTCTTCCCATAGGAGAAAAACACTATGCTTATTTCAAAAATACAAATTGAAATTGTTTTAATACACAAAAAAATGTTCAACTGTTGGCAGTTAGCTCTCCCAAATGCCTAACCAGCATCATTTTAGTTTCAATGTTGATAACTTAGTTCCCATGTTTTTCTATTATTTATTTTGGAGTAGTGAAATAGAAGAATATGAACCTTCCACAAATTCTTTTAAAACATACTAGTGCAAGAATAGCAAGGTCTTCAACAACCAAGGTAATAGGGATGAGACAGAGGTAGGCTGGCCAAAGTGAAGTCGTGAAGGAAGGTAGCACATATATAAATAGGTTATATGGACTTAAAGAGTACTATCTTTGAATGGAATTAAGGAACATAAGGAGTTAAATGGAGCCCACTTTTGTTACACAAAAAACCATCTAATACTTTACAGGACAACTGAGTGTTGTCTGCAGTTTTAATAGCCATGAACAGCTTCCCCTCGCTGCTTTGGTGCCACCTCACAGTTTTCACCCACTCTTCATTGCATGCAGATCCTCCTCAGTGCACAGACCTATAAATACCTTCACAGCAACTTGCAGTTCAGCCCATCTGGTTGCCTTGTGTGCTCACTCCATTGGAGAGCTATTTCTAAATCAGTTCAATTCACTCTTTAAAGCTTACCTACTTAAGATAGGCAAGCTACTGTCGAAAATGGGCTTTCGGCCTTACTTACATAAGGAAGCCACTGGGTGATATAAGGGAGGGTGCATTTACAGCTACTGCAGGAGAAATACATGGGACGTGCTCAATGAAGAAAAAGAAAAAAAGATAGTATTGACATTGCCTAACTTTAGACATCTACTTTAAATTGGTCTCCAAAGGCTCCCTGAATATAGGGAGCCTTAACATAGGCCGACTGAATAGTAAACCAGAAAAGTACCTCTTCTTCACCATGTCTACAGATGTCACAGAGACTCGCTTTTTAACAATGGCATCGGAGCTCAACATTGCAACTACAGGCGTGACATAGCTGGGTTTGCTTCAAAACAGACTAGCCTAACATCCTCAGTTTGATATGTGTTACTGCCACGGGTAGGTTAATCCCCAATGAAAATAAAAATCTAATCTTTAAGCAAATAATCAAAACAAATTCAAAAGGAATTTAAAAAAAATAAACAAAAACCCACAACAAATAAACCATACACTGACAAGTCTAAGCTCACAAATGAGGACACCTATAGCATCAGATTTATTGTATAAAAAAAGAGAAATAAAGTAAATAAGAAAATATACAAATGAAGTGTAAACTGACAAATTTAAAACTTTCCTCTGGATTTTGAGGCTACCATTTCTATTGTGAATAATAAATTAAGCCCAGTGCGTACCCCTAGCATAAGGGCCATGTCCTGGTTTGAGTGAGAACACAACTAATTCTGTTCAGGCATTTTACTTTCAGCTCAGTTCTTCTAACTAACTGCACTGTCTGCTCCCCTGGTGCCTGCTCCACAGCATCAATGGTGACGGTGATGTAATTACCGTCGGGGGGGTTGGGTTCCATACTGGTTTTGTATATACTTGTACATATTCTATTTTATTATTATTATTATTTTCATTAAAGCTGTTATAGTTTCCTTTTCAGTCTCTCTCCCTTATTCCTTTTCTCTTCCCCTTTGGGGAGGGAGGGGGGTTAACAGAGAGCGTCTGTTATTGGTTCCGCCCTGACCCTAAACCATGACAGGCCATTACTCACAGTGTTTATAACCACAGTCAGAATCTTTCGACATCAAAACACGCTCAGTAATTGCAGGAGAATAGAGTACTAGAAAATAACTATGTTAAATGATGACCACATTTTTAGCTTTTAAAGAGAGTAGCAACATATTTAACCTTACCTGGGACCCAGTTTAAGTATCGAAAAGGAGCACCACCAACCCATTGCCATCCACTGTTGAAATTCAAGCTGTTAAGACCAAACCAGAGAGCAGAACTCAGTCTGCCGGTCAAACCTAGGTAACAGAGACAGAGATACTGGAAGTGCACAGCAAGAGCAAACACTTTCTCCAAACTTAAGAGGTGAATTCTAGCTAAACTGTCTGATTCTCCTTTTTCCCTGGACAAGTCTTAACATCTTTTAACCTTCTAGTTAAGCTGGCTCTGCTAAACATGCAAAACATGTCATTTTATATGGGTCACTTCAGTTGTAGAGTTTTACACATTTAAGGTGTGGAAAATTTTACTACCATAGAAAACAAAATAACATTTCTGCATGCTCTTTGTAAACCAATGATCATAAATATGAAATAACTTTTTTTTTTCAGAATTATAAAATATTAAATTGATAAAGATGCACAAAAGGTCACAAAACCAATTTTCTAAAATGAAATATGAATATTTTTCTATTGTTTATTTTCTCTTCCAATAAAATTAACAATCATGAGTTACTTTACAAAATATTGTAAAGTAAAAATACCTGTTTACATTTTATCAAACTACATTAAAAGGTGACTATTCCAAACCACCTTTTTAAAAGGACAACCTGTACATTTTCAGACTCATCTGTTTTCACTTCTTTAGTCAGTGACAAATTGGGCTTCCAAAACCAATTACAACTTATTGCTCTAGTTTTGAAAATCACCTAGAAATACTATGCTTACATATGGTCCTGCTGAATTCTCAAGAATTATGGTCATTATTAATCAATTGTCTATCTCTGTTTTTCATAGAAGACATGGAAGCCCAGCTGGACGACTGCTGATTTCTTAAGAAGTTTCTGCATAGATCTGCATAGATCACAGAAAAATATTGTGTAACATATATTTATCTCTGCTTCTACTGATGGCATCATGCCAGTATGCCATTTTGCTCTATAAATTTTAATTGCCTTTGACACCATGATTACGGGAAGAAATCTAAGCACATCAAGGTTAAAAGCAGGGGTAGTTAAGAACTGGAAAGACTACAATGTCATACCAGAGTCTGATTTGGCACCAACATTTTACTGCATTCCAGTACCACTTCTATACAAACAAGCTATGGTTAAGACAATCAAGAACTGAACATGACAGGAAATCCTGGTACTGCCAGGGTAGCTGTAGAGTGGGAAACTGAATTACATATACATTTGGCAGTCCTATCCTACTGGCTTGTAAATAAAATACACCTACTAATAACTCACTCATATATGTTAATGCCAGACTGCTTCCTTGAACATTAATTTCAATAATAATTTCATCACATTCAGTAAAAAAAAAAACGGCCCATGTTTTGACCTAATCCTTAAATTTAAAACAAAGCTTTAAACAGAAGAGGATGTTCACAGCATTAAAAATACATTTATCATTCCTCTAAATTGAAGAAATACGGATTTTATGGATGGACAATTAGATCAATAAGGAATTCACTGGATGTCTGCATCCAAAGGGTTACAATCAATGGCTCAGTGTCCAAATGGAAGCCAATAACAAGTGGTGTCTCTCTAGAGTCTGTATTGCGACTGATGCTATTAAATATCTTCACCGGTGTCATAGACATAGGATTGAGTGCATTCCCAGCAAGTCTGCAGATGACATCAAGCTGAGGGGTGCTGTTGATCTGCCTGAGGGAAGGTACAGCATCCAGAGGGGCTTTGACAGGCTTGAGGAGTGAGACCATGTAAAGCTCATGAGGTTCAGCAAGACCAAGTGCTGGGTCCTGTAACTGGGTCAGGGCAATCCCCAGTATCAATAAAGGCTGAGGGATGAAAGGATGGATAGCAGACCAGCAGAGAAGGACTTGCAGGTACTGATGGATGCAAAGCTGGACCTGAGACAGCAGTGTGCAATCACAGACCAGAAGGCCAACCATATCCTGGGCTGCATCAGAAGAAGCTTGACCAGTAGGTCAAGGGAAGTGATTCTGTCACTCTACTCCACTCTGGTGAGACTCCACCTGGAGTACTGCATGCAGTTCTCAGGTCCCAAGTACAAGAAAGACACATATCTGTTAGAGCAAGTCCAAAGGAGTGACACAAAAGTGATCAGAGGGCTGGAACACCTCCTTTGAAGAAAGGCTGAAGTAGTTAGGGTTGTAGAGCCTGGAGAAGGCTCTGGGGAGACCTTATCATGGCCCTTCAATATATAAAGGGGGCTTATAAGAAAGATGGAGGGGGCCTGTAGTAACAGGAAAAGAAGAAACAGTTTTAAAAAGAATGACGATAGGTGTTCAAGATTAGGTTAGATGGCGTTTTGATCGACCTGATCTAGTGTAAGACATCACTGCCCATGACAGGGAGGATGGACTAAATGATCTTTAAATGTCCTTTCCAACCCAAAGCATTCTATGATTCTATGAACTTACATATGGCATAAAATAGTTTATCTTCCAACTGATGTAACATATTAAAAATATTTTCTACTCTATTCAATAGGTGAATTAGTGGATTATTTCACGTGTGTACACAGCCTAAGAAGGTAATAAAGAGGAGACTGTCTCATTGTAGAATGTAAATACATTCAAGTACAAATTCAGGAGGGAATTTTCTCAGAGAAGTCTGGACGTTACTTCAAAAAACACTGGAAGAGATCAAGAATAAAACAAGCTATTTGTAAGTCCTTTTGTTTATTAGTCCTTTTTCTTTCTTTTCATATTTTAGCACATACTGGTGATACAACAGCTTTAACGATACAGGCCAAAAGGACTGACACACTCAAGTAGAGCACAAATATGATGCAGTCTTGGTATCTGCATCTTTTGCATTTTCCTGTATTGCAATATTCATTCTTTACTGCTTCCTTTACTTAACTGCTGTATTTTTTATGTTACTGTAAGTTACTGGCAATATTTAATCAGGATAAAATAATCATTATCTATCTGATTTTTACAGATGAATCATTCAGGTTAACAATATAAATCTACTAATTACCAAAACAGAACAAATACCAATTTTCAAGATGGAATATGCTATATAATTGTCACTGTTACAATAATGCACTTTAAAAAAAACAATGGTATCACCCTACCAGTCAGGTATGTTTGTTCATGCAACTCCGTGATGCTTAGTAACTCTGCCTTCTGTTGTTGACAGCTTTTTCTTGCCTGGTGCCATTTCAGAGCCGCCTCAGCATTTATCTGGTACTGGACATTTGTTAAAGGATCTGTATTCCACAACAAATCAATACTATTAACTGTAGGGAGAAAAAAAATTGCTGTGATTCATCATGAAGAAGGCAGATAAAATATAGAATAAATTTCATAGCAAAAAATACTAAACAGGGTAGACAACTGGTTTGAAAGGAGTCCTGAGGCTCTCTAATGTGTTAATAAATCCAGGGCATAGCCAAACCATGACAGCTGTGTTGGACAGGTACAGGTAATGAAGCAAGGTCATAATTTTTTTTCTGGAATAGTAAAGCTGCTCTTTTAGATAGAAGATGAGCGGGTAAAGTCATGCTAAAAAGAGTCGATTTGTCACTGGGAGAAAAAGACTAAAAAATTCCAGACTCGTGTGAGCTAAGGTGTTAATGTGTGGTCAATCTGACAACTTTTCTGAGATAAAACCCTCCATTTTTGGGTACTTTGTAAAATGTCTGTGGATTTCTTACAGTGATAGAGGTAATCAGACCCAAGCACTGAAGACAAAACTTACAGTGTCAGCATCCACCTCACACTTTCCTGCAATTCCTGATTTGTCTTACGCATGTATCAGACACACCATCATGCTTTCTTCTTTGCCACTACCTGACTGCGATCTCCTTGAATATCTGAACTTGACACATTTAGGCAACACCAAACCAGCGAAAACATCATCCAGCGAAGTCCAACATTAGAAGTGGCCCCAGAAGGTACCACGCTTCTTACACTGCTGCAGTCTCTCCTAGCTCATCTCAATTGAATCCTCACAACAAGCAACAGAAATCAATGGGATCTTGCTCTTACAAAACTGGAACCTACAAGAGGCCCAAACACTGAGCTAAATATCACATAAAGATTAAAGTTGCATGCCAAAAGCAGAATATAGCAGAGATCACTGTATGTCTGCTGACAATGGGAAAATGATCAAACTTCCCGCAGCTTGTATCAGACTTGCTCAAGTTGCAAGCTGTTACAAATTTGAAAGAAAGAGGTCTTTTCCTTTTCCGAATTCAGAGAGCTCAGAAAACTTAAGTGTGCAAATAAGAGGAAAACAGTACAATAAACAAGACTCAAGACAAAGGATGATACATGTTAAATGTCAGCAGGTCAGTAACCAGTTCCACTTTTTCCTGTGTTACAACTGGTAGTCTATGGATAATATGAAGTGCTTCTTTTCAAATTATCCTTATTAAAGAAAAAAAAAACGTAAAACCACAATGAAAACCCCTTTGAAACGTCTTCAAACATCAGCATAAAAAGTGTGTCATAAAAAATAAATGCAGCATTTGTAAATGAATACAGTGATGTAGATTTCCAAATAATGAACATACCAGGATAAAACTATTTAAATATTTTCTCATTCTCCACACTTCTTGTTCACTTCCTAGTGAGCTGCAGGTTTTATGCATCACTTGTAAAGCTTTCTATATTCTTCACAGAAATTCTAGCTCTTTATTTCTGTCAAGAAAGAGCCTCAACAGACTTTCGTTCATTTGAATACAGCTACAGACACACCTCATGACTCACTCTCCTAATGGTGTTACACTGTGCAACCTGTTTTCTTCCCCAATACCTATTTTTATACTGCAGTACAACATACAGTTGAAAAAGACAGTCTAACCTACAAAGAACCAGTATTTCTTAGGCTACTAAACTGTCTGATGTAGCAACACTTCTCAGTTTCTTCCAGTGGGATTTAAGCTTCTGCTTTCATTGTATCAGCATCTCTTTTTAAAGCACCAAATAAAGGGTCATAATGACAATTATTTTACCTCCACTGGTCAAACTTCTACAGTTCTATTGCATATAATATCTGTTAAAAGTATAGTCTTATGTCCACTTCATTTTGGAGAACATTAGATCCAGTTTTGCTCAGAATGAAACGCCCCCCCTCCCCCAAAAAACCACAAACAAACAAACAAGCAAACAAACAAAAACCTGCTACCACAGCCTGTCTCTCATTAAAATATATGACCCAAAATTGAAATTTTATAGGCAGTACTGAAGAATCAGGAAGGAAACATGCAGGCAATCAGCATAAAACACCTTTTTCCCAAAACAATCACAGTCATCTGAATGGATTTCCTTGAATTATGCCACAGAATTAAACAAAATTTTAATGATGCCTCCTACTTGCTGTATTCAAGGAATGTTAGATAGGTGGCATTCTGAAGTTGATCTTGCATGTGCATTATTAATGGGATTTACATTCCCAGCACGTTTTTAATATCTTGAGAATAATACCAGCATAGGAAAAATAAATAAATAAATAAATAAGATAAAAGGTGCAATTTTTGTTTGTCTGAAATAATAAATGCTACATTCATGGAAATCAGGCAAGGACACTAATACTTCATCACCAAACCAATTAAGATCAACCCAAACTGTTTTCTTCACATCAAAGGAAAGATATTTTTCTCCTTAGCTCTGACTGTGGGCAGCAAGAGCTTTACAACAGAACACAGTAAAAAGGGAGGGAGAGGTGCTACCCCTCTCAATAGGACAGAAGCAGCAGTATGCAGACAAAACGCTTAGTATTTATTTTATAGAAGTTCAGAGAAAGTTTTTTTCAAATTTAAAAGAACTCAAATACATATGGGCATATTACTCCAATTTACTTAAAGTAGTATTAATATTTCTAAACAAAGTTCTGCATACTCATAATACTACGGTTGAAACTCTTAACTATACTCAAACCATGGAATTTAGAATATAAATGCTTCTAATTGATTTTAATACAGAGCTACACTGCAGCACACAGATATGGGAAACAGATTTAGTAAAAAGTTCATGTAAGCTCCTTCATGCCTTTAAAAGGCAACTCATCTACAAAGTAGTTTTAGTTTTCAATTAAGCTATATTCTAGCTTCCAATTCTGCTGCACAGATTTCTAAATGGCCCTTTGCATATAGTAATGTAACATCTTTACATCTATTTAACTTTCTATTTAAGTAAATGGTGTAATTACAGATTCCAGCATATGATTAACACACTTTCACCTGGATGTAGCTTGTAATTTATTTTTTTTTATGCTAAGCCTTGTATTTGCATATTTACGGAGTTCCTAAAAGGATAGCAGGCCGAATGAAGACAGAAAAATGCACGATTTCAAACTGAATTTTGTACAGTAAAGCACATGATAAGGACACCAATATTTCCAGGCAGCTGAGTAACAGCACAGCAGAATCATGAACATACAAAACTTACATTTCAAGGGGCAAAATCCATATAGTTTGTCAACATCAAAGTCTGAAGTGGTTCCACACCAGAACCAGCCATCTGATCTGCCAGCATCTGTGCAGTCAGCATACCATTTATCACCAAACTTAAAAGGGAATACACAAGGTGCTCCATTGGCATTTCCTTTCACTGTGTAGGTATCTAAAGAGACACAGCAATTTAAAAAAGCATAAGCATGGGTTACATATCAGTTCAGCTTCATGATCATATTACAGCAAGCAGAGTTTGCCGGTTTAGCATACAAGCTACTAGAACTGGGACATGGATAATTTTACTCTCTGGGTCTAAGCTGATAACCATGCCCACAATGAGACAAATTTCCTGCTGCTTAAGGAGACAACTTAACTGATTGAGCCAAGACAAGTACATTCCTGTGCTAAATTTTCCATGCACAACAATCAAAAGTATAAAATCCACACAGTTAAGCTATTTTCTTTCTCAGCACAAACAACTGCCAATTCTTTTGTCAATAACACACTCAGTTGCTGACCATTTTATACAGGGAAAAGCACATGCATACAACCTTGAAAGACATGTACCAGAGAGTGACTCCACTATACCATGCCCAAATAAAATTTCCATTGGCGTCTAAAGATAACTTTTGTTTCATCAGAAACCTGACTCAATGAAACTTGTCAAAGTAGCTAAAGCAGTTTTCTGTGTGCACACATAATATACAATGCATTGATGGGAGGACATACAGAGGAACACACTATTTGACTGCTAGAGAGGTGACATGCCAAGGTGACTGTCTCACAGAACTGCTAGACAGTGAAGGAGAAGGAATGGCAGGCCATGACTGCACCTCACCCTCACCTTCCTTCACATGATTTGCTTTGCGTGACTTTTTTTATTCAGGCTTTAGACCAAGGACTAATACTGTAATCAGCCAGTGTGTAAACCACAGAAAATGCATCCATGTCTCTCTCTATGACCACTTCTCTTTATCGAAGAATACTAAATGGGAAACCAAATGTATTCCCAGACACTTATTATAAATATATGTATGTATATATCCTACCTAACTTGTTCAAATTTAACTATTTAAAATATCTTTAAATATAAAATATCTTTAATATAAAAATTTCTCTGTGTAACACTTCAATGCCAACTCTGAGACTCACTTCAAACACTTAGAAAGGCATCTTCAATATATTGGAGCTGAAAATATCAAGAGGTAACTAAATCCTTACAGCAGAATTAATATTTGCTCCCCAAGGGGAAAAAAAAATAAAATAAAAAACCACAACATAATCAACAGACTGTACACTTACACTACTTCTGTACACATGTAAATAGTAAAAGCTATCATTAACTGCTGTGTAATAGTTACACATATGTTCTGAATAACCACAGACTTCTTTCCCCCTCTCCAAATGAATCGCTACCATACATGGTTAATTATCAGAACTTTAACAACTTTAACAAAAAAAGCAAAATGGACCCCTTAAAAAACATAAACCACACTCACGTATTGCTGATTTCATCAGAAGTCATGCTCACTGATCACTAACGAGATGAAGGAACTTCTACACTTCTAAATATTTTAGTTAGATACACATAGAAATGAATTTGAAATACAGAAATTAATTTACAGAACTTTACCTTCATAGCCTCGAGAACACAGATCGTCTGTTGTTCCGTAGACTTTCCACCTACTCCATAAACCAGATCCCTTGTACAGCATAATATTCCTTTCCTGTCTGTTTCCATAGTTGAAAAACAAATCTTCCCCTTGGATTGCAAAGAGAGTCTCATTTCTGCATTCCCATCGCTGAAGTTCACTAGCCTTGTCACAAGGATACAGAGTGATCGGAACCCAGTCTTTCTTCGAAGGCACTCCCAAGCACAATTTGAATGCTATGCTCATAAGCTGGTGATCTGAGACCCACCTGAATTTTTGTGACTCATTTTCTTGAATGCAAGGAGCAGTAGTCACTGAATTAGAACTTTGAGCCAGTACACAGCGCTTGTGATCTTCATTATATATTAAGAAGATGCTAGTATCTGTAAGACAAAAAACACTGAAATCATTTAGTTTGACGCAATCTTACTTATGGTCTAAATGAAATACGAATCTGGAGACTACTCTTGGGCTTAAAAGCTCACCATCTGTCCAGCGAAAAAAGGTGTGGTAGTCCTCTGGCCAACACCTGTTAAAGTGATTATAGAATGCAACTAGTTCAGATGTGAGGACATTTCAACTATTTTGTGTCAGTGACAGCATCCACACTCAAAAGTGCGAGGCAGCAGATACAGATCTAGTGTCTCCTATAGCTCTGAAGTATGAGTTAAAGTGAAGGAAAAAACCACACTCATGGTATTATTGTAAGCTGCACTCTTGGGAGTTACTGAAACAAGGGAGCACACACACCATGCAGAGCAGATGCTGGCACTGAGCACTCCAGCAGCACTGGCTCCTTGATCCTGGCTCCCAGGCAGGAGATGACAAGAGCCACTAAGTTCTTCAGGCTCTGTTTCTCCGCAGTGGGGAGTTCTGTTACCACATGCTCTGCTAAAATCCTTAAAGTTTTAACTGAGGGGAAGGGTATTATTTTAAGCTTTATACACAAGCTACTTGTAGAGCTAGAACACCATGCATTTTTCACTCAACTCAGCAGTGACTTCTTTTTCCCTTCTTACATTTCTCCATTATGGATTAACTCTAACAGTGGGATTTGCCATCATCAGGTATGTCTCTTGCTGACTTAGAAAAATCTGTGAAGACCTTTCTAGCCCCCAAAGTTATTTCTCCCTCTTAGTAAATACTGCTTCACAGTACAGATTTTCAAGTATTCAAGGATTATTTCAAAATTGTAACCACTAGAAAAGTTTTTAGCATGTCTTAAACTTGGATGTACTATGGAGTGCAACACTTCTGAGCTGACCTTCAAAAGACTGAGAATTTCTCCTCTCTGATCCTCTCGAGACACATTTTAGCACAGTAACTTATTAGTTCTCTCTGATATTAGAACACATAATGTAACATGATGCACAAGGTCTTAAAACTGTATTTTAAGTGGGCTACAAGCTAGGAAATACCAATTTATGTGATTCTGAGGATTGAAGCTAATTAAAACATTATTTTAGTGTATGATTACCAAATTAAACAGATTCTATAATGGAGAAATATTTAAAGATAACCACAGAAAATCTTCTCTCCTGAGGCTGCAATGTGGAAATGATCAAGCTTTTCTGCAGAAGAAAAACCTGGGAACAAATAACCTCTCTCAGAAAAAGAGCTGACCTAGACTTATCTCATCTATGGTTCGGTTTCCTTCTCCTGTCCTTTGGCTTCCAACTCACTGGGAAGTAGTATAAAACTGATGAGCACTAGTTACAGAAATTGCTGCCTTTTGCCAATCTGTGTTACTCACAGACAATACAAGGAAATGTATAATTATCACTGCTGATGATAACATTTTTATTCTGCTTTTCTATTAGCATTTAGCAGTATGTTATTGTAAACTGATATATGCAATGCTTGCAACTCTCCTTTTCCTGAAATTTAAAATTTCTGGGTAAAAGTGATGTCAGACATTTTCACATGTGTGGAAATGATCTTCACATGTGTGGCTACCTGATCTTCCAAAGTGCTAAAATTGTATTTGTGGCCTAAAATAACATTCCTTATTTTATGCAGCTTCTAGTGTTAAAGAGAGGATGCTGTGCACGTGAGGTACCCTGAAGTCAAAAGCCTGGATTGCTGCACCCCAGCCTGAAAGGCTGCAGAATTTTGGCACTAGAAACAAGGTTAGAAAACTGAACAAAGACGTCTGGCCAATACCGGGGGGATGGGGAAATACAAATCTTTGGTCCTCAGCTATTCTGACTACACCTTTACAAAGAGTTAGCAGTGTGTAAATGCTACATGGCTGCTTATTGAAGAGCCCCAGGGCACATGGGGCTCTGTCAGGGAGTGATACATAGGTAAGCAGCTAAAGGGCCAACACAGCCAAGCAGGCAGTGGAAGTTGGCACCTTAGCTCCAAAACAGAAGGACAGAACAGTAGATGGTAGCAGGATGCAGGAGCAACTGATGCAGGCTGAGACTGTAGCTGCAGGATTTCCTTCCCCTCCGTTTCTCATGTCTCATCCATGAACATACAGCAGCAGACTTGTAGCATGGTCCTGTATTGCTCTAGTTTACAGCTTTATTGCTGTGTTTGTTCTGCCTGCTTGGACACCAAAGGGGATTCCCACACAACACTTTCCACGTGAGTTATTAAGTAGTCTGGCAGAATATGAAACAAGACAGGTATTTTTGCCACACTTTCTACACTCTGCCAGCTCTTCTCTGTAAACACTTTGATACTATCCTGTCAACATGATGAGTTGTATCTGTAAAATGGGCTGAGCAGAATTACTCATATAGCCCATTAACTGTGTTTCACTGTTCTGTGGCAACATCCGTTAAAGAGCCCCCATAACAGGATACCATTCTTCACTATAGATGAGCTGTAGGTAGCACACTTAAAGGTCCACCACCGTGTGATCAGGCGTACCACAGTCTTGGTACTTTGAAGTACATCATTTTCTAATTCCTATTTTGAAAATTACTCCTGGAATGAAGTTCTTTAAAATGCATAGGAACATACCAGCCATTGGAACTACCTTACCCCATTGTTATTACCTATCCAGGGATATCTAATGTCTTTTCCCTCATCTGTCCCAAGTAGATCCCAGTAGAATTTTTCCCACAGGCTTTTGGGTTTTTTCACTCACCACACTATTTGCCTGTCTCTGGCCCCAGCTTATATCCAAAGAATTGTGACATGTACTGTAAAATCTCACTGGCCAAGTATCTCTTCCACAGCAGAGATTTTCAGTATGCCAAGGTATCTTCACACATGCTCGGCAGCATTTGCACACTATCACAAATTCTGCAAGTGTGAATCAAAAGGTAGCTCATCAAGCCAGTGAAGAGCTACCAGAGTTAAGCACTAATAGAATCAGAAGAGCACGCCAAGAGCCAGAAGTGAGAGAGGGGGAAGCAATGAGGCAGCAAGCAGATAGGATGACTATCTATCTTCACATGGACTCTCAGCCACCAGAGAGCCTACAATAATTGTTGCTAATTACACAAAGCAAGAAAGGCTACAAGGCAGCATTATGAAGTTCTGCTTCAGGAGATCTCAAACTGGAAAGCAGAGGATGCTGAGAGGCTTTCAAGAAAAGCAGATACAGAACGTTCACTGAAAAAATAGCAAGTGTGCTGGAAATCATGTTAGTTCTCAGAGCAAATGGGTGCGAGCTCCAGGTTTTACCAAGATACACAGTTTTCACCTGTTTTCACAGGTCTAATCCATGCCAGTACCTCAGCTACCTTAACATAACCCCACAAAAGCCATCAGCCAAAAGCAGGTCCCCCGATCCACTGAAGACCAGAGGACTGGAGGAAAGGCCCCAACACAAGGCCTTTCTGCAAACCTCCACGGTGAGGGACAGCTAGGTGATGGTGTTACATTGATCAAGGACTGAGTCCCTGGAGTGGTGAGGGAAACTGAGGCACCCTCAGTGACAGCCCTATTTAGCACCCACAACACCCCAGGCACCCAAAAGGCCACCTCACTGGGCAGTTTCACCCACTGGACAATTCAGGGTGCAGGTGAGAAGGGGGAGGCAGGTGGCTGAGGAAGGGCCCGAGAGGAGGTGGTAGACAGCCCTCCCTCAGCCACCCGCCTCAGCTGCCGCCACCGCATCGTGGCCCCCCTCAGGCAGCACCGAGGGGGTTAAAATGGCCGCGAGCTCTTCCACCTGCATAGACGTTTCCCTCCTAAGCTCCAGGTCAGGCTGGGCTCGATGCTCGCCGCGATCCCACTTTTTTTCCCGGTACACCCCATCCCACACAGCCCCTGCGGGCACTTACCCAGCAGCGGAAAAACCCGGGGGAGAAGTGCGAGGAGAAGCAGGAGCGGGGCAGGCGCCATCGCCGCGGCTTCGCCCGTGGCGCCCCGCGCTGTGCGGAGAGAAGCTCCTGCCGGGCAGGTCCTCCTCACTTGTGGAGGGCTGGTGGATCAGGGAAAAGCTCTGGGCTCGAAATGATAAGGAAATATCCTGTCACATGGGGCGTTTTGAAATAACAGGAATTCGCTGTTCAAACTTTGCTTTCCTAAGCTGATTTCCCCCCCCTCAGCGGAGGGAAGAGCCTCCTTCCAGGCACATGCAGGTGATAAAGTGGTGATAGCTGAGAGGAGGGCTGGGTTTTGTTGTGGTTGTGGTGGTGTTTTATATATATATATTTATATATCCTTTTAGCGACCTTGTCAGCGTTGCCCGTGGGTCAGCGGTTTGTTTTCCAAGCAAATTAGCCAAAGCCGCGCCGAGGGAGCAGGACACCCCCCTCCTCTCTTTCGGAGGTGAACCGAAATCTCAGAGAAACCCCCCCCACTGGAACGACCGGGTTTCTCCCGAGAGCTAGGACTGCAGAAGCATCAGAGACCTACTTTTGGGAAACCGGGATTTGGGTTGCCCCCCCCGCCCCGTTCCCCCTCACTCCTCCCCCACGTGGGAGCAGGTGGCTCCCGCCACCGCCGGGGAGCGGGGCCAGGGCCGGGGGCGCAGCCTCTGCTCCGGGGTGGAAAGGAAGAGCCGGAGGGGACGCGCGGGCTGATAAAGGAAATCTAACGACACTTTTTTTTCAGCTCAAATAAATTAAATTTGAACGATGTTTACGCTTCTGACTGTGGTGGCTCTATCTGCTGTTAACAGGATTCAAATCTTGGTCGTGAATCACAGAGTGAGAAAAAGAGAAACTTGCTGGTTGGCTGGGTTTTCACAAGCTGAAGCACCTATGTGGAATTACTCTTTCTGAAAAGGTGCCTTTAGAGCACAATCTGCCTTGAAGTTTTTAGGACTTTTTGTGGTGCTAAGTAGGAGACTTCCCTGTGTGCTTTTTTATGGGGAGCAGCATGTTTCCTTAGAGGCTCTCACCACTGTGTGTTCCGAAGAGTCCCAAATGGATTGAAAACATCAGCTTTACTAACGTTTTACACAGAGGCTTTTGTAACATATGGGATTTACAGAGTATTGTGATACAGCATACATGAATTTGCAAAGCATCGAATCTATCATGTGAAGCATGTTGTACAGCAGCTCTCCCTGTACTGTCACACTCAGAAATCTCTGGAAAGTGTTGAAAATCTTCAAAAGCCTCCTTGCTGGAAGTTCTGGATGAAAAAGTAGAGGGCATCCAGGGAAACACCAACGTGAGATGAGTATGGAAGGAGACAGGGCAGAGTGAGAAGGTACTTTGACAATATTATTAGAGAAGAAACAATGGTGATGAAGTCCAAGCTCATTTGAAGTCAGTGATGAAACTCCCATTAACATTGGAAGGGATTCCAGACAGTCACTTCAGCTGTGCTGGGCTCTCCTGTGGACTATGTGCAGGGAGAGAAGATCAAGTGCATCATAGGCTCTCGTGATACCTGTGAACTCGCATAAAGGTCAGGAATAGCCTGGCCCAGGGACAGGAGGTGGGAAGTATTTTGGCTACAATTGGCAATGTTCTGTATTGTTATGTTGACGAATTCTCATCTGGGAAACTTCATCTCTTGCTGCAGTTTATTATTCGCTATTTGCAATGGCCTTTACGCTGAACAACTAAAAGATCCAAGTGCTTGCAGTGAGGAGATTACAGCTAACTCAGATAGTCATAGTACAATTCAGATATTAAGAATTTCTCCATATTCTAGCACTACCACCTTCAAAAGATTCAGGCATTCAAACCACATATGAAAAGTCATCTTGGAGGTGGAAGAAAGAATATTTTCCTGTCACCTTAATATTTGTTTACATATTTATTTTACTAGCATTTGGCAACACCTGGAAGTCCAGAAAAGCATCTAGTGCTAGAAGGAAGAATTACAAAGATGAAGAACAATGCTGTTGCCCCAACAGAATACTGTTGTTTGTGAGACCATCACTGAAAGTCTGGGTATTTGTGGTATTCTTTTGGCCTAAGATAAATATAGAAGGGAGATACTGTGTGAAGTTAGTAGTTATTAGTACAATGTTAGTACAACAGCCGCAAAAGTCTTTAGATTATACCCAGATGATTCAAATAGCAAAGGGGGCTGCACACAAGTGCGTGTGTGTGTCATACAAATAGGCGGAAAAATGGAATTAAGTAGACGAGTAGTTCCACCTATTCAGCAGTCGGTGGCTGTACCAGGGATGAGCCACACTCTGCGCTGACAGAAGAGACTATATTAGGCCATTCTTGGGGATTCTCAAAACAACTGGCAAGGAGCTGAGCAACCTGATCTAGTTAGCCCTGCTCTGTGGAGGGTGTCATATTAGGTGATATCCAGAGGTCCCTTCCAACCAAAATGAGGTATCAGAGAAGCTACTTGCAAGGCAAGTATCCCAGCCTTTCTTGGAATCAGTCCCTCAGCTAATTATCTCCCTTCCTGATCTCAAAACCAACTTTTTCTCATTGTCCCTTGCACACACTGGAGATGTTGCCACTTCAAAGCCATTTTGAGTGTGGTATGTGTCTGTGTGTATATATATATATACACGCACACACCCCCATGTGTGTGTATCTATATTCCCTGTCTAGAGCAGCAGAGGTCTCAATGAGCTTATTCACATAGCCTCTGTGTCTCATCTGGAGAATACTCCTCAACAATTATGTCTGGATCTGGCTGGCTCTTTGGTAATCATCACTCAAATACATGAATCATATATTTTGATCTGATACAGTCCAAGGGAAAGAATTTCCCTCTTCTGAGACAAAAGGATTCAGCGAAGTCTCAGGCTATAGTAATTTGTAGGCAAATAGGTACCAGAAGTCCAGTCTGCTAAATAACTAATAACAGGATACATGCCCTAGATAGACATATGTTTTCATCTCTCTCCGTGGGTAGCAAGACAGCTGCCATTTACATTTGGAACAGAAAGCCCTGAATTCCTCTGAAACAGGTCAGACCTTCTCTGCTTCTGGCACATCCAATACTTGCAACTGGTGATTCTTCCTGGCAAAATATCCTGAAATCGTGAAGTCATAGTAGCCCTTGACTTTGATAGTCAACAGGAAGATGGAAAGTTCAGTCTGAAAGAAATCATATCCAGACCTGAAACATATTATGTCTATTTTGTTTATGTTGAAGCAGAACAACTGGATTATTATCTGTTCTTTGTATCCAAGAGGGATTTGGATGTTTCATGTGGGAACCTGTATCTCTTAGATGGCATTCAGTCATTTTCTATACATTTCTAATGTTTGTGTGGTCATACATAATAAACATATACTCAAGAACAAAATGCACATCATTTGTATCCTCACTATTATCACTACACCTACGCTGTAATAAGAAGCTATATAAACAGGACATTGAGAAGAGAAAGAACATAGGAATCAGCAAAGTTAGTATTTCCTTTTTATGCAACTCAGATTCCTCTGGAATATTATTCAGAAATTGATTTTGAGGTTTCTGATGTCTAGAAGCAAAATATAATAAAACGTTTTAGGAAGGGGAACAATCAAGGCTTAAGTATCTGTCACCAGAGAACCTTTACTTAGTAGAAGTCCCTTGAAGATTAAAAATGTCAATATTCTGCCTTTACTGCAAAGCAAGAAGGTCGTTGTTCATTGCATATGCGTCAATTGTTTCACAGATATTGGGAATGTATGTATACTCTCATGATTTCTAACATTTCAAGTTCAGTTTATGCTTGACCCACAGTGTGAAAATAAAGAGAAATGTCCATTACCTTGCGTTTCTGGTTGCTTACAGCTAACAAATGAGTTTCACCTGCATAGTTAAAAACCACAGTAAATACAGCCCAAAATTTTCAGACATTCAGGCCAAGTAAAGAAATTGTAGAGGGTTTCTGCTTTCTGTCATCATAGAGCAGTCTCAGGTGGCAAAGGAGAGAACATCCATGGCTGTAGAACACCCAGCGTCCTGACATAGATCCTGTCATTTGCCTTTTATCAGTTTGAATTTGATTTGTCTATGGTATTCTACTATGTCATGTCTCAGAAATACAGCTATATATTAGATTGCGGGGTAGAGACTGTTTCATATAAAATATAGACAAGAGGTCCTTAATTATAAGGTATTCACATCATGCAATTAGCATACTATTTAAGGGCTACTTGGTGAAGACAGATGAGATTTATTTCTTTTAATGAAAGGAGTTCTTAGACAAGTCCCCGGTTTAGCATGTATATGATTTTTTTATCTCAAAAACAGGAACTTCGTAAATTGTATACTTTTCAGAGTATACGCTGGGAAGTAAAGATGCTCTGCATAGGGACAGGGAGCCATATGGTTTATGACATATAGCCATAAACCAGGCCACTTTCTCTCCACCCACCAAGAAAAACCACTTAGTTTAAACAGAATCCAAAAATACCAAAGACTTTTGTATTTAAAGATTTCTTCTGTGGACATCATGAAGCCTTCCGACATTAAGACACTGAACGTTTGGAAGTTTTGCAGAGGAAGATGCTGGTGACTTCTCCCTAGCTTAATTCTTCTCAGTGTTTTTTCTTAAATGCTTGACATCACAACCTGCTTGTTAGATATCAAGTTGTAAACGCTTTCCCTCTTGATACAGACATTACACTCTTACAAATATTTCAGAGATCCATTAGTTGTCCTAGAGTATTTAAACAACATTCTCACACTATTGAATGAATTTGGAGGATTAGCTTTCTAGGTTTCATTGTTGTAAAGAGCTAATTAAAGTTAGGCCCTGTACTGGTTTTGGCTGAGCTGGAGTTAATTTTCTTCATAGTAGCTCAGATGGTGCTAAGTTTTGGATTTATGGCCAAAACACTGTTGATAACACAGGGATGTTTTAGCTATTGCTGAACAAGTGCTTGCACAGCATCAAAGCTTTTCCCACTTTTCATGCTGCCCTGTGAGTGAGTTGGCCACAGCTGGGCAAGAAGCTGGGAGTCGACACAGCTGGGACAGCTGACCCCAACTGACCAAAGGGCTATTCCAGGCCACATGATGCCCCGCTCAGGAGTAAAAGCTGAGGAAAAGAGGAGGAGGAAGCGGGGATATTCAGAGTTATGGTGCCTGTCTTTCCAAGGCTTTGCTTTCCTTGGGAAGTAGCTGAACACCTGCCTGCCAATAGGAAGCAGTGAATGAGATCCTTATTTTGCCTTGCTTGTGCACACAGCTTTTTGCATTACCTATTTAACTCTCTTTATCTCAACCTACAAATTTTCTCACTTTTACCCTTTGGATTCTTTCCCCCATCCCACTGCAGGGGATTGAGCGAGCAGCTGCCTGGGGCTTAGCTGCCAGCTGGGGTTAAACCACAACAGACTAAAACTTGATTTATGAAGATTATTTCAAGAACTTTACTATTGTATACATTCTAATTAGGATATAGGAATCAGAGAATTTAGCTTTTTTTAAACCAGAATTTTTCAGGGGTTAAAAAAGTTAAAAGCTAAGAGGAAATTCACAAAAAATTAACAGTAATCTTAAATTTTCTCTAAGAAATTTCAGTGACAGACATACTAAATCCAACTATTAAATTGAGGAAAGAATATTGCACTATTGCGTAGGAACTAAAAGAGCTAAGACAGAAACCTCTGGATGATAACTAGCAGTCACCAGAACTGATTTCAAATGTATCTAAGGCTCAACTAGGAACTGGTAAAGAAGGGTTATGAAAACTTCTAGCACTTTTTTTTCTCATCTCCTGCTTTACAAAGCTGAGGCTCATCCCGGTGACTTCTGCAGTCATGTAGAAATGAGACAGCAAATACGAACAGTGAACAAAACAGTGCATAAGTAGGATCCAGTTCAGCACTGGTTTTACAATACCATTATCTCAACAAGGAATTTGGACTACTGGTGAGAAAAAAAAAACGTAAAACACTGCCAAGGAAGTAGATTCATTGCTTGGTACTTACAGAAGCACAGAACTGTCACGGTTGGAAGACACTGAGTCCAACCATCAACCCCCCCAAAAAAACCCAGAACTTTAAATTCCCCCCCCCCCGAAAAGTCTCCTCTAAACAACCAGATGTGTTCAGCCCACCCACACAACTCCTAAGACAGTAGTACAGCCGTCCTACAATCCTAAACTCCCTTTACTGTCAGTGGAGAGAAAGAGAAGTGAAATTTGGATCTCATACCCTTCCCTGAACACCTCAGATGTCCAGTCTTACCTCTTCAGCCTGGGCCTGCATTCCTGAACAGGACACATACATCATTGTGCTAATTAGAGTTACAGAATAAATATTAAGTCTGAATAACCATTTTGTTTTACTCAAGGCAACACCTCAAGCCTTTATGGTGAAGTCCTACATAGTTTTCTTTAAAAAAAAAAAAGCCAAACACCTAACTTTTTTTAAATTACCTTTTTCACCTTTGAGCATAAAGCAAATGGGATTAACTTCATTTCTCTATCCTCTGCCTATAAGCTATGGCAGGTATCTGTTGTATGGGAAGAAAATGGCAGACTCCTGATTTTGGAGGTAAAATATCTTCGTTTACTCCCAGAACAGAATTACTCTTAAACATGAAATCCATGCTACAAACCCCCTCCAGCCAGAAGCAGAAAGGGGATGCCACCATAGTAAGCACTGGTTGCTCTTCACAGTCTATTCAGTTTTATCTCCCATTCTGTAATAAAAAGGCACTCCTGAGTGGTAACTGTGGGAATTCTGTTTTAATTACAGTGCTCTGCATGGCAAAAAGCTGTACACAACCAGAGCCATGGGACCCAGGGTGCTGTTATCTGCACGGGAGACCATCACAAAGCTCTGGACAGATGTTTCTCATATATCTGGGTACTGTAAGTCTTTTGATAAGACTACTTCTCAATTAACAAAATGAATACACTTCTTTAATCATAAAGGTAACTTATGAACTTATGATAAAGGTAGCATGAAAGGTAAGTTATGATCATAACTTTACAAACACAACAGTGGTATCTTAAGTTTTCTTCATGGGTAATAATATCCAACTAAGTGGGTATTACTGGAGTAAAAGGTTAGCAAAATTTAGAACTTAGTAGGAGTCAAGCAGAGCACACCTTGAAATTAATGTAATGCTGTAACATACTAATGACAATTACCACCTTTGAGCTGTACACTCAGTTCTAGTTATTTTATTTATCATGGTTAAAAAGAGACACAGCAGAAATGTGGTAGTTCACAGATGAAACTGTGTTTAATAAAGGATGAAGTGATTTTCTTACCAGGAAACAGGCTTATTTTAGAAATGAAAAGGCAGAAGTTGAGACACGATAGAGAAAGCTAAAAAGATAAAAGGTACAGAGCTGGTTTGTACAGTCCTTTCTATTTGCCACGTCATGGTACAAGCACACAAAAAAAATCCAGTTTAATTCAAAACCAACAGTCTTCATATCCATTGTCACTCATCACCTCAAAATATATCCATAGACATGAGCTGTCAGACGTCCTTCAAGAATTATTATCCTCTAGGACAGAAATAAATCAGTAGGAGACAGTATTTAGGAAGAAAATTCTTCTGAGCAGGTTATGGGATTGATAGGTAACTGCCAGGTAGTCTGGGTTGGCTTTGTTTGCAGAGAAGAGGGTTATTTGGGGGGTTCCTTGTTTGCTTCTTTTAACTTTATTTCAAATAATCTAATTCAGGATTAAATCACAGGGCACACCCCTTAACCACAGATTTGGTCCTGTGTCTCTGGAATAGGGATACTATGGCATTCTTATAAGTATTAAGAGGATACCTGAGAGATTGTGAATATGGTAACTATTCTCTTGGGCAGCAGTTGAGCAACTTTGCAATATCCTTTATCATAAATAAAAGTCTACATCCATGATCAGCGGTTCACTAAGTCTATGTCATCACAAAAATTAATTCATGATGGTTACAGCAGCCAAGTACTGCACACATGTGACACAGGAGTTTTATCTGAAGGAAGGAAACAAGTTTCAATGCAATTTCCCAAAGAATTATGAAATTAAACAATAATATGAGTAAAAAAAAAAAGGACATACTTTTTAAAAAAATTGATAGTATCCCTACTATTAGTCAGATTATTGTTACAGAAGTTTAAATATATGCTAACCTCAAGTTCATAAACTTACTCATAGTTACTTATTATGTGCTCATAATTATCCATGGGCAGAATATTAGATTTTTGGAATGAAATATACCTAATTTTACTGTAGGCACTGAGAACTGTAGTTATGTCTATGATTTACTCTTCAAACCTCCTGTCCTATGCAATGAACTCCTTAAGCCTGTGCTGTCTGGACTTTTTTTCACCATTTTTGCAGAATTTAAAGATATTTTGAAATCCAAAAATAAACTCAGTGAAACTGAAATATGAATTATTCTGTAAACTATCAGTCACTGAGTACATATTGCATTTTCAATAGAATAGGGGAAAAAATGAAATTTTATTTTGCAGAACATTGTTACATTTCATTCTGATTTCAACAAGAGGATTTTTGTTTTGGTAATACTTCCTGCAGAACAGAATAAAATGTCCACGCCTCAGTTCTGTCTATGCCAGAACAGACCGAGCGTCCCTCCCAGGGACTTCCCCTTAGGCCAGCAGCAGGACGGGGAGATGGCCCTCTGCCCCACTTACAGCTCACCCTGTGTTTTGCTCAGAAAAGTGCTAGGTTTGTCTCTTCCAAGGATGACTGAGAACTCATAATGATTTTACACTGTTTAGTTGCCAAATAATGTAATTTTTGTTAGTCCAAAACTGCATTCAGACACAGTTCAGCAAGTTTGTTTGAAAAGTGATTGTCGTGCCGGATTCACAAGGTGGGATGACTCATTAGACCACAGCAGGGTGCGTTAGATCTGGGCACGTGTACGGTGACAGATGCCTCCCATAGTGGATTTCAGATCTGCACAGCACGTGTCCTGTTGCTACAGTGTCACCCAGGAACTTCTCCAGTCCTGATGAACACACAGTTCTCCATAAAGCCAGTCCTAAGCACCTAACTTACCCATCCTGTGTTTCAATTTATTCCTGCCCTCACTTTGCTACTCTTAAAATGAGATGGTTACTACCTCCTTCGACTTACTAGAGGAGCAAATATAGTGAAGTGTATACTGAGTACTGAATACAGTGGAATTTATGATCCAAAAAATGGCTGAGACAGTCTCAAAGCTATTCTACCCTTCAGCCTATTTCCAATGAAATAAAAGCTGTGTAACAGTTTTGTAGACTGTGCCCTGAAGAGCTATGCCTGAAGGAGGAAGGCAGGGATGTTGCTACTACCTGGTGTGGGAGTAGCTCTGGTGGAGGGAGCAGACCTGGGGGTGAGGAGAAGCTGGAATGATGCTGAGTGCTGCTGTGGGAAGGCACATACTGAAATAGGAGGCTGAAACTGGTGTAAAAGATTGTCAGGTTGCTCAGATCTAGTGTGCCCCTGCCATTGGCAGGGGGGTTGGAGCTAGATGATCTTTAAGGTCCCTTCCAACCCTGACAGTTCTATGATTCTATGAAAAGATACCTTGGGGCTTAATCCTTACCTGGACCTTGGGAGGCTGCTGGAATTGCATTAACAAGCCGCCTCACTTTTTACTCCATTTGCTCATCCACAGCTGAACTTCAGGGCAGTGCTGCTCCAAGAGATAAACACCTTATCACCTCCTCTCATCACGGTGTCTCCTGCACTAGCTCCTTGTGGGAGAAAGATAAAGAGAAGACAGAAATTTAAACTTTCTCTTCCTCTTACAAAGTTTTGATAACACACGAGGGGTGAGTCTAAGTCTGTAAATCATCATTTCTGGGAAATTCAACAGCCTTGCCTTGAATTTTGAGAAGTTTGTCAAGAGCTCCAAAGTTATGAAGAAATGTAGCACATGTTAAAGACATGAACAGCACTACACTGCCCCAAAGGACCTACCATCTGAAAACTGCTCAATGAACCAGTAGTGAAATGATTGACTCAGGCCAGAAGCAGCTTGATGTAAGGCATCACTTCAGCCCTTCACTGGGTAGTGCTTTCAGCAGAAATGCCCTGGCATGAAAATGCAGAGGGACTGAATCAGTTTTTTCTCTCCTACTAGGAAGTGTTACTGAGGAGTCAGAAAATCTCACACTGCCTCAAAACCAAGCTGTACCTGTTGTATACGTAAGGAAAACAGACAGTTTTACTGTTACTTGTCCAACTGGTTTCCCATTAAAAGAAATACTTAAAAGTGTTGAGATTTAAGTGAAATGTCTTGTAGCACTGTGTAACGGACTCAACAGGCATTTCCTTGAGAATATTTATGAATATTGACTTTGTAAAATCTGAAAGGGAAGCAGTCCAGATTCCCGGGAGCTATGCCAAGACATTTTGAATCTGGGGAAACAGCACTCTCATGATGTGCAAGCAGGACTAGAATCCAGAGCTCCTGGAATTTAACCTCAGCTACCAGTTTTCTGTGTATTCATGGCACACGGTGCTGTCACTGTGTGCTTCTTCTCACCAGCTTAAGGCATGTAACATAGGGTACTGTACAGGTCAGTCAATATTTGTAAGATGATGACCACTCATAGGTCAGATTGTAATGTATCTCATGATAAAACGTTTTTGCCAGGTAAGCAGTAAAGTACAATCATAAAAGCTTTCCTTGGGACAGGAGGGAGCCAAACACCAACATGGTTCTGAAAACCACATAAAAGACCAAAACTCCAGGCAACACCACCCAGTCTGCACCCTAGCTGAAAAAAATGCTCTGCTCCACAAAACACCTCAGAGCACTGTACTGTTTTCTGTCACTACCATCTCCTTTTTTGCACCACCAGTGGGGATCAGTCCTCACACATGTGGACATGAACAGCAGCGTAGGGCTGAGGAACCTCATACGCTCTCCCTTTCTCTCCTATGAAATAGTCCTGTACCTTCTCCCTGGCCAAACAGCAATGGTCCTTTTACCAGAAGAGCCTTCATCTCCTGTTTTCATGCAGATACAGATTGTTTACGGGTGACCTGGACTCCAACTTTTGTAGACATTTCCGTAGGTGGACAAGACATATCTTATGTAAATCAAAGTCAAAACAAAACAAAATGAAACAAAAGAAAACCCCAAGCCACACACGGGAAAGAACATTTGGTAAAGGTGTCTAGAGGAAAGACATGGCAATCCAAAAACAAGCAGGGTTTGGAATAAGTTATTTGCCTTTCCTGGTGCCTCAGCTAGAAGCGAGAGATTAGCCACAGTCATGGGTGGATTATCTTGATGTGTCATTTCAGTGGGAGTTAAGCATCAAAATTACTTTGAAACCTAGCTGTTAGTTTAATCCTAAATATGAAGCCTCAAAACTGATTAAGCGGCAGTCAAATCAGAAAAGTTTGAATGAAAACAATTACTCTGATAAGAATAGTTTTGTGATAGGGTAGGTTTTCCTGTTTTTTGGACACTCTTTTTGTCGAGACCACCATGTTTTCTATAATTTGCTATCTCCACCATTTCACAAAAGAAATTTCTTAATGTTTCAAAGCACTTCTGTCCTTTCAAGCACAGTGAGAGTCCTTAAATAAAATGTACTGATTTTTCATTGACTAGTAGTTGGCTGTGCTATCTGCATTTAAACCCAAATTAGATTACCTCCACTAGCAATCCCAGAAATTAGATATCTGCAGCATTCAGTTCAGTACAAGAGATCCTCACAGGCTGTTTCTGAAGATACAGCAGCAACTGTGACATTTGTCATTTCAGACAGTACAACATGTATTTCAACCAGTCTGCTCAGGCAAACCCATTTCAGCAGCTTACCAGGCAAGCAAGACAGCAATTACACAACAACTCCGTCTTGTCTCATTTCATTTCATACTGACATTATCATCTATCCAAGATCTCTATAGAGCAATAGGTTTGAAATCACGAACAACTTAAAATATCTGTTTTCTGAGAACAGCTTCCTTCTGCAGTATCAAAACATGCCACTTGCTTTTTCATCCTAAAATAAAAATACTCGCTTCAGCTCTGTGCTGCACAGAGGATTTATATGGACTATTCTTCTTGGGAGTCCTGGCAGCTCTTCCTGCCTGTTATCTATGACCAGAAGTGAGCTGATGTATCACTTTTTACAGGAAACCAAATCAGCAAATGTCACACAGGCAACAAAGCAGGATATAGTAAACTATGCTCCATATATACATCCCATGCTTCCTTTACGCTCTTAAAGCTGAGACCCAAGTGATGAACAGCAAGAGTAGCTACAGGGGACAAAGAAAGCTGAAGTGCTTCATAACTCATAAAACCTGATTTTCCCTACAAATTAGTCAGTGCAGATGTAAGCAATTGAGGATGAACACTGAAGTGCTCAGGGTATCATGTGCCATAGGAGTCAGAATACTGTCCAAAAGGACTTGTCTCTATATATCTCCTTCATTTTTGTTTGATTTAATAATTCTTTTGGGTGAGGCACTTAACTACTGCACCCAAAGCAGGAAACCTCTGTAAGTCTCTTGACATTACAGAACATGCTGTAATTCTGATTTTACTCAGAGCCCTGGCTTTCCCTAGATCTTTTATAAAACAAAGAGGTTAATTTTAACAGACTTAAAATACTGCTTGGTTTACAGACAACTGAGGGATTCTATGGATGTATCCCCTCTATACAAAGCATGTATGTCCTCCTAGAAACTAAGTTATATTATTAAAGATTCATTTATTTGCACAGTATTCCTTCTTGGTCTCTCCTGAGTGTATAATATACCTCAAGTGCTAGTTTGCTTTTTTTCTTCATTCTCTCCACCACTTTTATGTCTTGAGACCCTACCCCATATATCATACCCAATTCAAATGAAGACAATGCTTGAAAAGTTTGTCAGTGAAGTACTAACAGATTAAATCCATTTCATCATGGTCTCTTGCTTGCAATTGATATGCCAAATTATGTTACCCAAAAAGTTTGACTACTATTTTCCATGTTTTACGACACACGCCTTCAACAGCCACCCCTTCTGTTATGTTCTGCAAGACAAGCAACTATTAACAACAAAATAGCTCAAATACCTGTAGTAAGTCTGGTTTAGCTGAGAAATTCCGATAAAATAAATATTTCTGGGAAATTATGACAGGCTAGATTTGCAATCAAGATCCATTTTATGGCACAGCATTCTTTACAGTTTTGCACTGGGAGTTACAATCAATGAAAGATCAAAGGATCAATGAAATAAAGATTACTGTCCATGCAGAGCATATACGAGAAGTGACATCTTTATCAATACCTAAATACAGCACCCTCCTATCAAAGAAGCTAAAGAACTTCCCTTACTGACCTTCTCAAATGAAACACAAACTCTTCAGGCTTGCACGGCTGATACTGATCTTATGTAGGACTGATTTTTATTCTTAAAATAAACAGTATTGTACCCAAGACTATTGTACCTCAGTGGCCAAGTCCTTTTTATTTTTTTTTCTTTTTTTTTCCCAGGGGCAATTTCAAACTATGTGCCCCGATGGAAATAGAAGAGCCAGGCGATCTTGATATCCTGCTAAACTCAGTGCATAACGTGGGCTTAAATATTCTGTGACTATGCAGACAGTGCTACAGCTGTCCTCTAGAATCCCAGGGCTTAGGAGGGAATCATGAAAGAGAGATTTTTTGCAGACTTTGTTAATAAGAAAGATTCTCAAGCCCACAAGATTTACTGTTGTGGAACATGCAGTAGGGCTGCTGATAAAAACCAGTCTGGAGGTAATGAACCATAGGTCATACTCCTTAATACAGCAGTGGAACATTAAAAAACCCCCTGTGTATGTAGGAAGACAACGCTATTTTTCCTGACTGCTGCCTATATGTGAAACTGTGTTGCAACTGTAATCATAATAGTTTTTGCTAAGGATACAGAAAATTAACTCTGCAGTCATCCACCAGTCAGCATCTAAGACCTTCCAGTTCCTTGTTTCAGATGAGCAAGTGCGCAGTGCCGCGTTCAGTCTGGAGCACTCTTCCAAAATACTGATGTGGAGTCACACGTCTGGTGTCATCCCTTTGCCTACCAGTAGCAAAGGATATGGAGGTCCCCCTGAGCACATGTATTTGGATCTGGATTTCTTGGAACACATCACAGAAATATGTGGCCCTTATCCTAATTTTTATCAAAAATATAAACTGAAAGTAGTTTCTTACCAGAGCTGCTATTTATTTGGTTAGATAACTGACTTAAATGTCTTTCAGAAAAAAATACAGTAGGGAGTTTAAACTGAATATAGGCAGCACTGGCATTATATAGGTAAGAAAAGAGGCTAAATTGATATTATTATACAGAATTCCAATTTGGGGGACATTATCACTGTCAGATTCAGCACGTGCTCAAACTGTTTAAGAAAGACAGTTCTCGTTGAATTTGGAGGAGGGGGAACTGCCAAGTACCCGTTAGTGTTATGAAGCATTTTAAATGTTGAACGTAGTAAAGAAATCAAGTGACCATAAACTGCGACGATGGCAACAAGATTCTTCACAGACCACAGGAAGATTCTACAGCAAGTGTTCAATGGTGAACCATTGTTTCTAAATACTGAGGAGAGCTGTGCATCACCGAGAGGGCTGCATTCTGAAAGGCTTGCTAGGAATGAAGACCAGTAAAGTTGAGGCTTGTTAGGAAAAAAATGAAAGGAAAATGCAAACATAGGAGGAGTAGAAGGTAAGGCAGAAAATTGGATTAAAATGTCAAGATCACTATGTTTTTGTGTGCAATGCAGTTACTGATTTATTTGTAAAAGAGACTGGAAAAACAACTAGGAGAGGGAAAATACGTTTTTTACCTAATATTAAAATGAATTTAAAAAAAAAGGAAAAAGAAAAAAAATGGGTTGGTGAAAGAGGCTTTTAAAATAGAGTATTTTGAAGACCAAGACGGGCACTCCCAAAACAGTTGCAAATGTGCTGCACTTGGACCCATTGCTGACTCCACATTTTAGGAACGTGATTCCCATTTAACTGGGAGTCACCTTTATGTAAATGCTATTTAAAAATAATCACTAAAATTACCCAAAATAAAAATAGAAAAGTATGAGGAGGGAACAGATTAATAACACAAATACCATTAGAAAAATACAGAAACATACTGGGTTCCACTTGTCACGGTTTAGGACACTGCTTAAGTGGAAACTCTTACAAGGTCTATTACAAATTCCACTTCTTAATAGGATAGGCTAATTAGGCAGACAGACATTTCCATCTGGATATTATGTTCAGCACAGTACAACACTTTAGAAACAACAACTTCCAAAGGAAAGCTATTACCTTTAAACACTTGTATCTATTCTATTCGCTCTAAATGGTACAATGAAGATAATTAGAATAGCCTCCTCCTGAGTAAAGTATGAGAAAAAAATGAAGATGATTATGAGAGTTTGGTTATTATCTTTAGAAGTGTTCCATAACAATATTTTTCTAGCAGCTTGTTTTCAAAGATGAGGCCAGGACATATCAAAGAGAATAGTCCCAGCAGCACTGCCTGAATGACTCATTTTTGGAAAAGCTTAGAGTCTTCACCTACCTGTGTGGTAAAAATTGCAGCCATTCAGTGATGCTTTAAAAGTTATCATTTCTAACTACTTGGAATTTGTGTGCTCACATTAATTCACTGCAGAATAAACAAAATACTTTCTTTTTAAAACAATCCATGCTGTTCTGGAAGTACATTCCTATTGAGTTCTCAATTCTTGGCCAAGTAAGGAGGGGGGACAGCAAGACTATTACCATGGACTTCCGAACGGCAGACTTCAACCTGTTTAGAACACTGGTTGAGAAAGTCCCTTGGGGTCCAATCCTCGAGGGCAAAGGGGTCCAGGAAGGCCGGACTTTTTCAAGAAGGAGCTCTTAAAGGCACAGGAGCAGCTGTCCCCATGTGTCATAAGACAAACTGGTGGGGAAAATGACCGGCCTGGCTGAACAAGGAGCTTTTGCTGGGACTTAGGAGAAAGAGGAGAGTCTACCACCTTTAGAAGAAGGGGCGGGCTACTCAAGAAGAGTATAGAGATTTAGTTAGGTCGTGTAGGAAAAACATTAGCAGGGCAAAAGCTCAGCTAGAACTCAGCCTGGCCACCACTGCAAGAGATAATAAAAGGTGTTTTTACAAATACATAACAAAAAAGTACCAGAGAGAATCTCCACCCTTGTTACCAAGGATGAGGAGAAGGCTGAAGTACTTCACACCTTCTTTGCCTCAGTCTTTAATAGTCAGACCAGTTATCCTCATGGTTTTCAGTCCCCTGAGCTGGAAGATAGGGATGGAGATCAGATTAATCCCCTCACAATCCAGGCAATAGTAGTGAATGACCTGCTAAGCCAACTGGACAGCCATAAGTCTATGTGGCCAGATGGGATTCACCCAAGAGTGCTGAGGGAACTGGCGGAGGAACTTGCCAAGCCCCTCTGCATCATTTATCAGCAATCCTGGTCAACTGGGGAGGTCCCAGATGACTGGAGACTTGCCAACATGACACCCATCTATAAGAAGGGCAGGAAGGAGGATCCAGAGAACTACAGGCCTGTCAGCCTGACCTCAGTACCAGGGAAGATTATGGAACAGTTCATCTTGGGGGTGATCATGCAGCAAATGCAGGACAACAGGGGTATCAGGCCCAGCCAACATGGGTTCATGAAGGGCAAGTCCTGTTTAACCAACCTGATCTCCTACGATCAGGTGACCTGCCTAGTGGATGAGGGAAGAGCGGTGAATGTTTCTACCTGGACTTCAGTAAGGCATTTGACACCATTTCCCACAGCATTCTGCTGGAGAAGCTGTTGGCTTATGGCTTGGACAGGAGGACTCTTCACTGGGTTAGAAACTGGCTGGATGGCCAGGCCCAGAGAGTGGTGGTAAATGGAGTTAAGTCCACTTGGCGACCAGCCACAAGCAGTGTCCCTCAGGGCTCAGTTTTGGGACCAGTCTTGTTTAATATCTTTATCAATGACCTAGATGAGGGGATAGAATGCACCCTCAGGAAATTTGCAGATGACACGAAATTAAGTGGGAGTGTCGATCTGCTTGAGGGTAGGAAGGCTCTGCAGAGGGATCTGGACAAGCTGGAGTGATGGGCTGAGCTCAGTGGGATGAGGTTTAACAAGGCCAAGTGCTGGATCCTGCACTTCTGTCACAACAACCCCAGGCAGCCCTACAGGCTTGGGGAGGAGTGGCTGGAAAGCTGCCTGGTGGAAAAAGACCTGGGGGTGCTGGTGGACAGCCAGCTGAACATGAGCCAGCAGTGCGCCCAGGTAGCCAAGAAGGCCAACGGCATCCCGGCCTGTATCAGAAACGGTGTGACCAGCCAGAGTAGGGAGGTGATTGTGCCCCTGTACTTGGCACTCATGAGACCACACGTTGAGTACCATGTCCAGTTTTGGGCACCACAGTACAAGAAGGCCATGGAGGTGCTGGAGTGGGTCCAGAGAAGGGCAACGAAGCTGCTGAGCGGTCTGGAAAGCATGCCTTACGAGGAGAGGCTGAGGGAACTGGGGTTGTTTAGAGAAGAGGTTTAGAAACATTTTTTTTTTTTCAGGAAGTTGCCAAAACAACTAATGCTCTTGAAGGACATGCTTTCACTTCACTTCAGAAGATGTAAATTAACACCTGAAAAATCTAGACACAAATCTTCAATAAATGCAGGGTTGGAATACACTGGTCTTACATTATTAACAACTAAATTTCTCCTGCATTCCCCATCCATCCATCCATCCATCCATCCATCCATCCATCCATCCATCCTTCCATCCATCCATCTAACAAAGTCCTTAGTGACAAACTATGACTCAAAAAATGTACAAAGTCTCTAGCAGAGACAAACAAGACTGCAAAAGCTATTAAGTGTATGGTCTAGTTGGAATGAAAGCTGGAATCATCTCTGGGATTGTATAAGCAGAATCAGATTCTTAAAAGCAACAAAATGTATGGTGAACCACTCACAAAAGTTTATGATGGACTTGCCACACATAGTAAAATAATTGCCTTCCTGATCCTGTAATGGGTAAAAATAGCAAATATGGTGCAACTATCAGCTTGTATCATTAAACAATTTGGAACTAAACTCTGGTCCCCGAGAACAATGGTGCTCCTTTCCTGGGTTGAAATCTGGCCAATTCCCTTGCGAAACTGGACCACCGATGAACAAAAAATAAAGCAAATCAGAAAATGATGATCCAAAGTTAATGGTAAGGTGCTATGTGAAGAATACACTGTAGGCCAAAGCGATATTCCAGAGACTTGAAAAATACGATGATCAATTATGGTAGTTTTGTGGCTGAACCAGTGATGAGGGAAAGAGATAGTACTTCAGAGATTGAACAGCAGGACTTGCCTGCATTTCAGAAAGCAACTTAAAAAGGCTCCACGAGACATCTCTATTATTGTGGAAGGACAATCTACAGAGTGGAAATGACCAAATATAGAAATATATATATAAAATTAAGTAAATTTATGATTTACTAAACTTTAGTATTTGTGGGCATGCTTACTGTAAGGATGAAGTATAAGAAGTATAAGCATATGAGAGGAGATAACCCTTAGGAAACAAATATAGTATATGGGACTGATTGAAAATATATATATACATATACACACATAGGAGAGATGGGATATGGATTCTTTTCATTGCTGCTGTTGAACTACAGGGTCCCACTGAGTGCTGCTCAGCAAAATGCTGTTTACAGATACACGATTGCTTGCTACCTGTCCTCAAGAAACCTGAGCAACAAATCTGGTGTCAATTTGAGCCTCATGGATGGACAAATTCAAGGGAGTCTAGTTCTTGCAAGAGGCAAAATTAGGGACTAGTTTGAGCAATCAGAGCAAATAGCTGCCCCCCAAAGCGATCAGTGAGACTCTGAAAGCTTGGAAAGAACTAGTAGCATTTACAGGAACCCTTGATTATGTACAAAATAAGTGCTCAAGAGTAGAAAGCATGTCTGTTTATTATCTACTTTACAGTTAAGTAAGCAGTTCTTAAAATTTCTAATGCTCAATCCTACTTGAGTGGCATTATCTCCACAATCAATTAATATAAATCACGATTCCACAGAAGCTGCAAGAAATTTCTTACCAAATGAGATTGTAGACTCTGTTAAAGCAAAAGATTCTTCACTATTTGCATTTTCTTCACCACACCAGGAGGAAAAAGAGCCCCTTGAGTAAACACACCCCTAACAAGCCTTTGAGCCTGTGGTTTCTCTGAAAAACACCTGTTTAAATGTTTCAATAGCACATTTCACTGAAGTGGTTGGTACTGACTCTGTTCTTACACAGTTGCAGAGAGCAATGAATTCTGTGTCCTCAGCTAAGCTGAGACTTCCATTTGTTCCTATGTAAAACACTGTACTTTAATGGAAATCATTATATTACCTCTCTTCCTCATGCTGCATGTTCGGGTTTTTTGCTTCAGGGTTTGCCTAAATGAACTTTGCCACAATTCTTCCTCATCAGCTACAAGAACATGTCACCAGGGAAACAAAGAAAAAGACTGATTTGGGGAAATTTTCACAAGTTTGAAAAGACACTAAAACCCAGGGATCTCAATGTTCACACTCCTTTGCAACACACAGTAAATTGGGACAGTCTGACACATAGTTTGCAAAAGTAAACACCTGAGGATGCTGAGTCACCAGGGGCGAGCCATCACAACTGGCTAGAAATAGATTCCAGTGTGATTTCAGCAGCAGTCAGGACAGATTTGTTTGCTTATTAGTAAATCAAACTCAGAAAACTGTTGCAGAATATACCGTACAAAATTAAATGGCCCAGGCGTGGATACATTGAAGGGTTCCATTTCTTGGTAAGTGTGCCTCCTATAGCCAAAAAGTAGCAGCTAGAGGCACTGACCAGTGCAATGAACTTGTTCCAGTGAACAGCGTGACACCGTGACAGGCTTTACCAACCGCACAACACCTTCCTGAGGGATTCAGCCCCTCTATGAGCAGGGTCCAAAGTATAACTGCTGAGGCAGTGGATGTCACCAAACTTAGGAACGTGGGGCATAAACACCAATCTGCATTGACTTTAGAACTCAAAGACACACGCGTAAGGACTCAAAACTCATGCTTAACGGGGTTAAGCAAAGTCAAAGCAAAGTATGAGGTGGTACAATCACTACGTTCCAAAACCCGACCTCCACCCTACCTGAAATCAGAAGACTTGAGCTTAGTACTTCTAACAGACCTTGCCTACTGCATCTCCAAGTTCTTCCAGCAAAGGAAGTCCTTCTCTGATCATTCTTCCATCAAATTTATATATTTATAAATTGACTTTGCAACAAAATGAACTAAATACTCCAACTTTAATATTTTGCATTCATACCAAAAAACAATTAACATTTTTTTTACAAAGTGTTATTTACTAAAACAATTCTTGTACAACAGTGCAGTATATCTAAATATATACATATGTCAACATCAAAGGAAGCATCAAAACAAACAAACCCCAAAATGCACTTTGCTACTGTGTACACTTTATTAAAACCAAAGCAGACTGCAGCAGGCTTCTTTTCTTCTTCATGACAAAAGACAAAAAATATTTGGATCTCCAGAAGCACATGCAGGATAGAACGAAAACCCCTACCACCTTTTTGCCAAGGCAGCAGCGTAAAAAGTGAACTTTAGATCTGCAATTTTACATAGTAGGAAATGGAATGTTTTTCAACACAATCATCCTAATTTAAGAAACAAGGCTTCAGAAACGTACATAGTGTTTTTTCACATACTGAAGCAAAACGTCCAAATATCAAGGTCTTCCCCTGGTTTACTACGGCGCTGGACAGTATACGCAGGAAGGTTAAGATTCTTCACTGCTGCTGCAAATGAAAAGCTGGTCAGCTTTACTAAGATTGAATAACAGATTGAAAAATGATTCTGCCTGCTGTTAGCAATGGAGGTTTTTGTAACTTTCACTTTATCGTTTTCTTCCAAAAAAAATCTCCTCCCAGTTTTTAACTGGAAAAATTATGCTCCCTTGTTCTTCGAAACAGACACATCCATCTTCTTCCAAAAAAGCAGCAGTTACACAATTCAAAGTGCCGGTGTAGCTGCTGTAATTCAAGGTGTTGTTTTTCATTCTGTCTGTGAAATCCAGCAGACAAGGAATAAGGTAGGACCTTTTTGTGTAAAGGCTGCAGAGAGATCTTTGAAATATGAGTGAGAAAAATAAAGTGATATTAGAGAAAATAGTTAAAATTGGAGAATGAGGTATTAAGCAGTTCTCCAGTGTAAATCTGATGTTCCTGCCATCTAGATGAAATCAGAGAACTATAATAGCAGCCTAGATTTGATCCACAAAGTATATGTACATGCTATTAAAAGCACATTATCTCCTTTGTTGCACCTAAGCATTTGCAACCTGGCAGAACTCTCTGAAGTTCTGGTTACTCAACTTCATTTCAGTTGTCCCCACCTCAAAATTCATGAACAGTACCTGTACCAGGAGGGCAATATGCTGCTCCACACCTGATCAGAAGCATGCAGTAATTCTTATATTTTGTTCCTTTTTAATGTTGTTGTACTGCTGTCTACAGGTACTTTGTCCAGTGGTATTAACTACACATCCACATGGGCACGAGTTACTAAACAGAGGTGGGTAAATGTGCTGCCACTGTTCCTGCAACTGCACGCTCTGGAACACACTGCCATGACATCAGCATAGCAAATTTTAACACATTGCCTCACAATTTTTCCTGGGATGCTTTACAGTAGATCTTGACATCTTTGTTATGCCCACTTAATTTGAGATGATACACATGGGTAAATAAGCTTTGTGTATAAAAGTGAAATGCACAGAAGGCACTTTCCAGAGTTTGCTCCAGTTCATGATAACCAAGCTTTTCCATATAGTAGCTGTACATGTACTTTCCCCCTCTTGACCCTATTTCATTGTTCAATACCATAGTAAGACAGAACATACGTGAACTTGGTCAAAACAAGGAATCTCAGAATAAATCACAGGAGACAAGCCCCAGCAATGGCATCTCCAGCTTCATGATACTAAACAAGCAGAGAGGAGGTGAACTGAATTGTAATTGTTCTATTAACAGTTAGAGAGGATATGAGAGGATGAGTGAAGGAAGCAGTGCAATGAAAGCATCTCACAAGGCTGGAGGAGACATCACTTTGGAGTATCAAGCATATGGGACACAACCAAGGGAGAAGTCAAAATAATCTTTTCTAATGAATGAGAAAAATCAAGAAGAAGTAATACAGATTAAACTGAATTTGGAGCTGAAAATTGCAACTGAAATGAAAAACGTAGGGTGCAACAAAACTGCTAAGACTCCAAACATAAAAATCTAGTGATCTACTGCACCAACTGTAGACAATGAAAAGTGATTCTAAGTCATCTAAAATTCAGAATTTGTTACAGGAGATACCTTAGAGCAGTGACTCTAATGAAGGCATGAAGGAAAATAAAGTATCCATCTTTTTTTCATTACTTTTATTATACTGAATTTATAGTGGCACTGTATTTTAGAAGGTGGTTTTTTGGTCATCATGAACACAAGTGAAAGATGATTTTCATTTTCTTAAATATAGGTAAATGCCAAAAATAAGTTGGAAAGCAGAAAACTTTAGATACACACAAGTTTTCAGCATTCAAAGGAGAAACCAGGAACAAGCATTTCTGTGTGTTAAGAAGACTTCACAAATTTTAAAAACAAATTAGTAACAAGAAGTGGTTTTTTCTGAGTCATTTCTGTATACAGGTTCCATAGGGCCTTATTAGGGACCATGTGACATAACAATGCAAACAGTTAATGTCAGCTTGACTATTTTGATATTTCAAGCTTCTCCTTGAATCAGGGCCTAAGAACTATGGAGTAAAAAGTTATTTTTGCTTTTGTGTAGAAATTACACCCTTCCATAAGCATTGCTTCTCTGATTTTGAAATATGCTATCTAAAGTGTACAGAGAATGCTATCTAAATGATATTACATGCTCTTTCTAAAGAAAGTCACCCCTCCAATCTATTAAAAATGATCTATGACACAAAATCTTGGATTTATTTTATTTTCTTTTTAGTATTCCCTTTCAAAGTCTATGGACTTTGGTGATGACACCAAGTACTGAAGTAATGACAGCTTGTGAAGGTGCTTAAAAATTCTGCAGAAAAACAATACATGAAAATACTAGTATCAAAGTAGTCAGCTGGCTAGAACATCCCCAACTGGAACTCATCACCTGTGCGCACATTTTGTAACCACTCTAGTAGAAGTTATGCAAAGCAGTCACCTGAAGCATTAACAGGCAAAATACCAGTGTCTATTAAAACAGTGAAATAAAGGCATGTTTAGGTAACTGTGATCAGAAGCAGGAGTGCATGGGATAACTGAGGCCAGCTTATCGTGTAACGTACAATTGCAACATTTAATTCCAGAAGCATCACACTAAAATATCACACACAAAAGGGAACAATTTCTGACATAAGACACTAACAAGACTGAAAACACAGATCTTGTGTTGAAGCCGTCTAGTATTGCTCTAAGTGGAATTAAGAGTCAGTGGAAAAGATAAGAGGAAACCAGGATGCATTAACAGACTGAATACAAATGCAAAGTAACAACGGTCTCTGTACAAGAAACTCCGATCAACTCATATCTAAAATGCTGCCTTCCATTACCACGTTCCTTTTGCAGCACATCAGCTACAGATAGAAAATACCATGTCTTAAAGAGCACCTGGCTAAGTTACTGATAAATGCAAGGGTTTAAAAAACACTAATATATGTTACTGCTGAAGAGAATTCAAAGTAACCTGGCAGTCAATGAAGGTAAGATGCCTCATAAATTATTCATACTATAGAAGGGCTAATGAACTCAATTGGTACAACTGGAAATTGAAACAGATGTTTAAGGCAGAAGTGTTTGTGTAAGAACAGTAAACAGAACAAATTGCTAAGCAAGGCCACAAGAGATAAAATAAAGCCCTGAAGGTTCGTTCAGCAAAGTGATTTAAATGTCCATAATTCTCCATGTTCTAATTAAGAAGACTTGAATAAAAGTAGTGTTATTCACGTTGTGTGTTCCAGTTTAAAAATCCATTTCTCTTCCAACTCAGTTCCTCTGTCTTTGGTGTAATCTCTACCAATGCACGCAGAATACAGTTCTGGTTCTCACTGTAAAAGAAAACAACTTGGAAAAAATAAATTACATGCTTCTTATGACAAAATGCAAGAACCTGATCTGTTGTATGGTCCCATGATGTGTTTAGCAGCCTCTGAATAGTAGTATTAAGTTATTCATTATATCTGAAGCAGAATCATAATTTGCTGTTATCCCCCCCAAATCACTTACTAGTCACCTAGTTTACTTTGGTAGATAAGCCATCTAATAGTCATGATACACTTGTTTTCAGTTCGAGAAGTAATGAAACTTAGTTAAGTTTGTAAATTCATATATAGACCTTAGCTTGTAAGTGTAACCATGATATGCAGAATTACTGCTTTTTCTGCATCGGAAAAAGACATCACATCCATCATAAAACTAGACAAAACTATGAAACGTGGTTGTCAGTTTGTGATTAACATAAAATAGTAAAGTAAATTATTTTAAAACATTGTGTTAAATATATTCACATGATCACCATAGCTATACGAAATGGCCACTATTGCAATCACACACTATATGTACATAACATATATGCCACAACAGTTTGCAAGTGTTGAGTTTTCACAGACTAGCCAATTTTACCAGACATAAATAATCCTGTACCAATTTTTAGGCATTTTAAAAGGAATTAAATGTCCTAAATACATCCGTTCCTCTGCAAAATTAAAAAAAAAAAAAAATTCCTAAAAAGTCAGTGCAAATTGAACTTGTTCACCAAGATAGATTCTTATTAAGCTGAGGATAAACAAAGTTTAAGAGATTAAAGGAAGAAACTCATAGAATTGCCAACTGCCTTTAGCAGAGGTTAAAGAGGATCAGAAGTCCTGGATCCTATAGCAGAGCCTTCTGTGAGTAACTATGCTGTGGTTGTTGAGGTGGCGGAGGCTGTGGTTGTTGTGGAGGTGCTTGTTGAGTGCCTGCTGTCTGTGGCAGAGGTGTAGATGCCAAGTTATAGTTTGCCACCTGGGACATATTAGTTCCAGCATTCTGATAAGCAGCAACATCAACAGTAGCAGGTGGTGGACTATACACTGAAGCCTGGTTAGAGTAAGTATTTCCAGCAACAGAGCCAACCATTGCACTGAAAAAAAAAAATAAAAAAAATTAGAGTTTAACTAACAATTTACCAACAGAACAGCAAAACTTCATTGCTTCTTCAGCTGTTCCATATACACACACAAACATCTCCTAACTCTGGACACCTTGCATATTTAAAACTGTAGCTAATAAATACTCCAATTAAAACTCAAACACACTCCTCAGATTTAAACACACCTAACACAAGGCCCATGGATTTAAAACTAGACTCAATCTATATTTTGTGCTATTTTCATACGCACCATGGAATCCCAGCCATCTTCCACTCTGCTAATGAAAACAAAAACCACAACACTTCCACCAACTGTTTTAAACGGCAAAACAAGTCAGGTGAAGTAGGCAGAAGTGCACTTCATCAATGTATGTCTTACCATCCCAAATAAGGAACTCTGGGGGACAGAGCCTAACAAATACTCTGACAAATCAAGGTGAATCTCTCTCTCAACTTTATAAAATAAAATTACATAGACAGAAGGAAAAAATGAAAACAAAAACAAAACAAACCAAACAGCAACAACGACAAAATAACCAAACCCTAATCATTTCCTAAAGTCAGTTCAAAATTTTTTCACAATATAGGTAGCTTAGCATCTTTGGGCATCTACCCAAAATAGAAAGCGACCTATAGCTCCTTTACAGGGAGAAGCTGTACAGGCTTCAGTAAGTATTCATAACCCATTCACTTCTTTCCCAAAATGAGCAGAATTGTCCCCGTGCTTCCACTGTAAGATAGTTCAAAAAGAGACCGATACAATATAGACTATCTCAGAAATAATGCAAAGTGAGCCAGAGCAGCAGATTCGCTTCATCATT